>JABUQX010037729.1:50000-51595 GCA_015478945.1 Trachelipus rathkii
TGACAATTTTGAGTACACAAAATCAAATGTCCCTAATTTCCCCCTAATTATATTCGACGTAAAATTTTACTGTCCCTTACGAATTTATTGTTACGTTTTGAAGCTTAAAAACCTTAAAGATGTTTTGATTACTCAATTCATTCCCGTTTCTATGTTTTGTGTCGCTAACCTGTTTTAAACTTATTAAATTATTATTTTATAGGATATTATTTTTCAGGAAATCTTTTCAAGGTGTTTGGTGTGAATATGTGTGAAGATTTTGATCTAAAATGATTTTTTATGAATATTAAATTAGAAATTAATGTTATATTTTTTTTCACAAATATATTATAGGTGAAATTAAATAAAGGTAGGAATATATATATATATATATATATATAATCAATTAAAAATTGCCCCCCTAAAAATATTTTACCCTTTATTTTTAAGTTTTAAATGTGAAACAAAAATTTGCCACTCAAAATCCACTTGAACCGCGTTCTGTAATATATCTTTCTCTTATCAATATATGTGTCATGTGGATGCATTAAATTTAAATTTTGGTATTAAGTATCAAAGTCAAATGATTTACTTATATATTTTCCATAAAATTAGTATTGAAATCTAATTCTAAAAAAACCTTGTCATACTTCTGTAAGTACTTGTTGCAGCAGACAAAATTCCTGCCTAAGATCTAAGGCGAGGCACTCCCTGGTATCCTTTCAGGAAAGAAAGTCAGCAATTAGTAAATTCAACTATATATCGTTTAGTTAATTGATTTAACATATCTATGATTGCATAACTAAATCAAGTGGTTTCCATAAAAAAAATTTTTTTTTTTTGGCTTAACAAAGCTAAAAATATTTTTGTACATAAACAACATGTTAAACTTTAATTATTTATATTTTTGGCATGTAAATAAAAATTCGAAGTAATAATACGTAAGTCTTTTATCAATAAGAATCCAGTTTAACTTCAGGGCTAACATTAAAATTAAATTTTTAACGAATATTGCATCATTGACACAAATATACATTATTATCAGTGAAAACTTTGCTGACGCAATACAAACAATATGTTTTTTGTTAGCAATTTTTTTTTACGTACAGCAATTATTTTTCAGAAATCTTATTTTAAAAAACATTTTACACCAATCAGTTCCATTAAGACTATTTTTCTTTGCAGTTAAATCTACGCTCAGATGAGATTGATTTTTCATATATACAAAATAAGCAAATTTACCAAATGCAATGAAGGTAATAATAGATTATATATTTAAATAAGTATTCATAAAAAAATTAGAAAATGTCCTTATGTAACCTTAAAATTTGAAAAGCACAATTTGTCTGTTTCCAATGACTGTGGGTCATAAAGACCCACTCTATTCAATTACACGTGTTGACAGAAACGCTTCTTCGTCTATTCCATACTATACAACTGCTTATCGTAACTTTGTTTTAATAAATTGCAATAAAATTGCTTAAGGCCGTAAGACAATGATAATTATTATTATTATTATTATTATTATTATTTATTATTAGTTATTATTATTATTTATTATTTATTATTATTGATTATATTAATTATTATTATAATTATTATTCCATTTTCTTTAC
>JABUQX010037730.1:0-29283 GCA_015478945.1 Trachelipus rathkii
CTAAGTGCGAAAATCTAAAAAAATTCTTGAAAAAATAATAATAATAATTCACAAATTTTTTTAAGTCGGATTTGCACTAAACTTCGACTTTATTATGTTCCCGATGAGGCGTCCACTATATATGACGTCATAATCGTTGAAGATACTTTAAGACTTAACAAAATGGTACTCGAAAAGCGTTCAGCCGCTTTTGCGATTCCCGTATGGCGACACTATATCATAGTGACGTTTTCGAAGGGAACCGAAAAACAACCTACCTAACGTGCTCGCGCGACACCTTTTTAGGGATAAACTATCGCTTCAACCCGATATGAAGTGACGTCGGGAAGGAAAAAACTGATATAAGTCGAAGGTGTAAGTGCAAATCTAAAAAAAATCTTGAAAGAATAATAATAATAATTCACAAAAAAAAATTTTTTTTTTTTTTTAAGTTTCGGAATTTGCACTTAGACCTTCGACTTATATTAGTTCCCGATGAGGCGTCACTATATGACGTCATAATCGGTTTGAAGATACTTTAAGCTTAACAAAATGGTACTCGAAAGCGTTCAGCCGCTTTTGCGATTCCCATAAGGCGACACTATATTATAGTGACTTTTCGAAGGAAACCGAAAAACGACCTAACGTGCTCACGCGACACCTTTTTAGGGGTGAACTATCGCTTCAACCCGATATAGTGACGTCAGGAAGGGAACTGATATAAGTCGAAGGTCTAAGTGCGAAAATCTAAAAAAATTCATGAAAAAATAATAATAATAATTCACAAATTTTTTTTTAAGTTTCGGAATTTGTACTTAGACCTTCGACTTATATTAGTTCTTGATGAGGCGTCACTATATGACGTCATAAATGGCATAAAAAGGGGTGTAGACAATCGGTGATATCAGTTACCGGGAGTGCCGAGTCGAGTGCGGATGCTCCTTCGAGTCTTGGTTTTACAACTTCTCGTGTTTAACCTTCACGCACTAAGTGACTATATTCGCTTCAGAAACCACCTTCCGCGGCTGTTTAAACACCGATTTATTTATTCAATTTTCTCGGAGAAGGACTGAAATATTTCTTTCGAGCGATTTCTTCGTAATTTTTTATTAGGTGAGATGGTTTTAACTTATCATTATAGAAATAAATAATATATATTTTTTTTTGGATTGATACTTATTTCACTTTTCAAAATAATTTATCTCCTCCACTAATAATGTTCATTCGTATCTTTTCTTTTTAGGTTTGTCTCAACTTGGAGATGAAGGTTCCCACAATGATCCCCGAATCGAGAAAAGAAGGAAAGGAACCCTTCGCGGTTGCGGAAAGAAATGAGAACTTGTCTTTGCTAAAAAATATGTTGGCCGGATGCCAATCGATGACCGAATTTCAAAAAGAAAGCTTAATGAAAACCTTCGAAACAAAACGAGAGAGAGCCAGATTCAGTTCCGAAGCGGCCACTGACATGCATCAAAAAATTTCGGAAAATACATCCTTGAAAATAATATCTACGGACGTCGAGAAAGGTATACTCCCAACCGGTTATTCTTGCAAACTACACGACGTTAGAATATCTTCATTCAAATCGGAAGACGAAACCTACTCGAGAGACGATTGGATTAGGAAGAACGTGAGTCGAGGTCTTACTTTTATCGAGGTGAAAGGAGAGGAGGAACGACGGTTGGATATCGCTATATGCGGCAACAAAAAGTTTACGGGGCGAATCGGCGATGAAGATAATTTTCAACCCGAAAACAATGAAGAATGGAAAAAGTTTTGCATCGATTCACCGGCGAAAGCCACTGAGGTTATTTGCATGACAAAAATCGACGGATGCTGCGGCCATTTCACTGTGAGGGAAATCGGGGGCGAGTACTACGTCATCGTCGGTTCTAAGAACGTACATATTATGGTGAAGACTCGCTCCGACATCGATAAATATTCGGGACACAAGTGCTTTATCGCGCGTTTGGTAGCGAAGGCGGTGCTAGATACCTTCGACCGAATGGACCCCGCCAAACTAAATATTTTGAAGCATTTCTTGAGCGTCACAAAAACGACGGTGGTTTTCGAGTTATTAATGCCCGATCGTCCGCACATCGTCGTCGAAGAAATTCGCTCAAAGGAACCAGAAATCTACGGTTTGATGATGATTTCGTTCCCCGAAAAGGTGGCGGCGGTGGGTGGCCAAAGGGAGCACGACGACGACGACGACGACGACGACGACGACGACGAATCATTGACGACCGTCCCCCCTCAAGCGGGCCTGGAATTTTTCAAACTCTTCGAAATTTCAACACCGGAATACCACGCGATATCCCCCGAAGATGTGAAGAAAGAAATATCGAAAATCCGAAGGATCAAAAATTGCGAAGGGTACGTCCTGTATTACCTAATAGGCGATCGGACTATTGGAATGAAGAAGGTGAAAACTGTTTGGTACGTCGCCTTGCAAGCTCTTCAGATGAAGATTAACGGCGCGTTTAAGAGCAAAGAAAAGTCCCTGTCTTACCTCGTTGAAAGGAAACGGGATGTAGCAACCCTCTTTACTAACATACGCGAGGGTTTGGAACTTTGCGACGAGTGTGTAGACGAATGGATAAAACTGGCGACCGAATTTATTTTTTGGTTGAACGACAAAATTATAGCCGACGCGAAAACTCACCGCCCGAAAATACAAGATGACTTCTCTGGGTTGTGGGAAGATTATATGCAGTTGGGAAATCGAAAGGATGTCCAATTTTGTTGTTGCTGACGAAGAAGGAAGTGGGCGATTTCTTATAACGATAAAAAAATACCAACTTATAAAAACGCTTTCATTCTTGGTTATTTATAAAAAGTTTAATAAAAAACCATTCCATTTAAAGAAAATTTAATTAAAAACCTGTATATAAAAAAAATATTGTACATTGATGTATAAAATATTATATATTTGAATAAAAAGCAAAAAAAAACTAACTGCCTATAAAAAGGAGCGGGAATGTTATATATTTTATTCAATAAGAAGATTGGCTACGCAGAACATCCTATTTCCGTATAAAATGAAACTCCCACGCACTTACAAAAGACAAAGGAAAAAACACGTGAATATAAATAACGACACAAAATGAAATTTAAAATCAAGATATAAAATTCACCTCACCACAGGTTTAAAATAGTATCTTTGCATATATCGCAACATAAATCGACGATACGAAACACTTAAAAGGCTTTGAAAATGCACTTCATTAGCTTGTTGTGATGCTCTTAATATCGCACCCTCAAGTCGATAGTCTTCCTTGAACCATCAATGGATACATCTCGATGTCGTCAGCATCAGCGATAGCAGCCGCGGCTACGGCGTTATCGTCGCTGGCGTGTTCCTCTTCGTTTCTCAGCGGTGGCGCTAGTTCGTATTTAGAGAAACGTTCGTAGATAGAAAAGGTGTTATCGTTCTGAATAGCCTTCATCAATTTTTCGAACAGAGTTACTGGCATTGACGTCTGCAAGAAATTCTGAAAGCTATCCGAGACGCCCTCGCTATCTACACCTTCTTTCAACTCCCTCAGCACGCCTTTCGTGTCCGGATCGTAATGAGAAACGTAATCCAAAATCATGTGAATATGGTAGCAAATAGACTGGAGATCATAGGCGTTCTTAGTGTTTAATTCTCCGAGCGTTTCTCGTATTAGCTCTGGTGCACTCTGTCTTAGAATATTCCCGCTACGCTTCAAATCCAAGACTTCGACATCGAATGGTATGGCCTACGCCTCGTGCAAATATCTTTCTTCGTAGAGCTCCAAATGAAGTTTGTTCATAATAGATTTATTTATTACGCTTAACATATCATTTTTTGGGGTTCCGAAATTGCTCTTGTAGAACGGGAAGAAAATGGACGTGCTCATAATCATTTGTACATCCTCGTCGAACGTGTTGAAATTTTGTTCGATGCTCGTACGAATGGATTTCATTTCTTCGGCACGCCTAAAAAGGGCTATTTCTTTATCTTTATCGTTTTAAAGGGAAACGAAAAACAGCCTAACGTGAACGCACGACACTTTTTCGGGTATAAGCTATCGCTGAACCAAATATAGTAACGTTTGATCGGGAACTAATATAGGTCGAAGGTCTAAGTGCGAATATCTAAAAATTCCCAAAGTCGATATAATATTTTTTCGAAATTTGAACTTAGACCTTCGACCTATATTAGTTCGCGGGAAACGATTCGGTTCAACAGCGAGGTGTTCAACGCGTTGAGTGAAAAGAAACCTCGCCCTAAATCGAGCGAGATAAAATAGTAATAAAAATGAAATAATTTATTTTATATTTTATATTTTAGCGCGTTGTTTATTATAATTATATACATATATAATGGAAGAAATTTAGATTATAAATAAAGAATGAAGCAAATGATTATTTTTTAATTTCCTATTATTTTTCCTTTCAAATTAGTCATTTTACCGAGTAGAATCCAATCTGCGTTATACGGTTTTTTGATCGAGGAAGAGAGCAATCTTTTCGCGTTTCGCTTTCTGATCGTGGGGTCGTCGTTCCCTTTGCTGAAAGGGTTAGTAGCATCATCATCAGCAGCAGCAGCAGCAACAGAAGCATTTGAATCGGTCCTCGAATCCGTCGAGGCACTCGCTCGATTTAAATTCTCAAAGAGCTTCGAATAAATGTCGAACACGAGGCCGATACCTTTAATCGTGGCACTAGAATCATCATTCGTCAAATAAAGCTCTCCCACCCACTGTTTGTTCATATTGGAAATAAACTCCTTTCGAATGTCGTACTCTCGCGAGTACCTAGATAATGACGAAGGGGAAGATTTTTTTTTATCACGCTCTTCGCTCTCGAGTAACAAGATTATTTCGTTCGACCTCGCTTTCGTGACGCCTTTCGCGTCACGCAACTCGATTTGTAAGTCTTCAAAATCTTCGTTTTCAAACACTACGAAATCGTCGAAATTAAAATTATTTACCCGTTTTGAGAATCGGCCGTCCTCACCGATGGAAAATCCATCAACGTTGCTCTTTAGTACCTCGGGAAAGGATGCGTAATAGTTTTCGCGTTTCTTGAAAATCTCGACGAGAAAAGAGTCTATTTCTAAATGGTTTTCCAACACATAAAGTTTAGGAGAGTTGAGGCCTTTGTTGTGAAACTTATTGGCGAATTCGATAAAGCAGCGTCTCAAGGCGCGGAGGTTTATGTTTTTCGAAGGTCTGGTGGCCTTGCACTTGTTATCGTCTTCGTCGTCGTCATCGAGGGGAAGGTCGATTTCAAATGGTTCTCGAAATAAACTTTCGCCATCGAGTTCCCCTTCGTCGGGATAATCGTTATTATTCACGTAAATGAGACTCGAATGAACGATATTTTCCCCCAAAATTCCAAGCTTTCCGTTTTTAAACGACTCGTCGCTCTCGCAATCGTCGAATATATAATATAAACTCAACTGGGGGGAGAGACTTTCGCTTCCCATTAAACTCTGAGAGAATTCGTCGACACGTTTAAGGAATTCGTCTCTCGTTTCTCCTTCGGCGTTCGGAACGAAAACGAATTTGCACAAATAGACTTTATCTATTCCCGAGCGTTCGAGAAACTCTTTCGTTAATTCTACCATTTTTTTCATCTTTTCTAGGCTGTTCGAAGAATTTCTGAGATCGATGGCGACGAGAACGGTATTCGAGGTTAAATATTCTTTAAGGGAATCTGTTTCCGTTTTAAAATAATGCGCCAGTTGTTGCGAACGGGGGACGCTCACGGCGTAAAGAGAGTCGCTAATTTGCATCGCACAGACGTTGAAGAAATTCATGCTTTCTTTTATCTGCTCCTTGAATGAATTTTATAATATAATGTGCGTCTATCGAAATTTTTTTTTAATTTCTATTTTTTTCGTTCAAACTAGGATTACAATTAGCTTTAATAATTACAAAATTTAAAATAAATAAAAAATATTTATAGCCATATTGTTTAGAAGTCGATTAAAAAATAAATTAAAAAAATGTTTATCGTTTCATTTTTTATTCGAATTATTAATTTTTAAAATTTTTTACATTCAAAAAACGTATAAGAGTCGGGCGCATCGAACTCAAACGCGAAAGAAGAGAAGGAGGCGTGGAAGATGTCGGTCCCAAGAAATAAGAAGTATTGTATGAACATACGTATGTGTGGCGACGCTAATTTTCAAATTTTTTTGCCACATTTGGCGAATTCTTTTCACGGGTTTGCCAAAAATTTCTCTAACGAAAGAAAGATCTTCGTCGATATTGGCCAAAAGTTCAATAGCGGTGAGCAGCACCAACCGAACGCGACGTCGATGCTACTCCACGACCATGTCGTCGGTAATAAAGGCGCCGCCCTTGATACCGTGACGGAAATAAAGAAAGAATCAATAATATTAGAGATAAAAGATTACGAATTGTATTGTTTGAATATTGGGGGTGGAAAGGAAAAGCTATTTAAAATAGATTTATGGAATGAAATTTTGAAATACTTCGAAATTGTCGACGAACTAGAAAGAGTTTTAAAAAGTTTTGAAAGAATAAACCACGTTGACATCTCAGCAAAGCATATCCCGTTCGTTATTTCAGTCCCGCGATCGGGAAAAGTCATGTTACTCTTACCAAAAAAAGAAAACGTAATTTTTACGTTGATAGATATTCTTTCGAAACGGCACAATTTGGCGTTTAGAAAATTATTGAGTTACGGTAAGCATCGGATCGACCTTCGAAGAATCGTTATTAAAACCGAAGGTGATAGAAAAAAGTTGATTTTATTGCGAGTATCAGCTGTTGAGAGCAACGAAAAAAGAATAACGAATTTTATGATAGGGAGGCGCTTGAATAAGCTATTTCCCCAATTACAGTATCGGGTCGATCGAGAAAAAAGCGCGCCAAAAATGAAGTACAATTTAGCGCTAAGACTTAATCCAGAATCGCGCCTTTTAATGAACCTTATTAATAAGAGAATGGAATATTTCTTAGGCTACGGAAATTGCCCTCACGCTACGGGTGTAAACGGCGAAATATTTCACGAAAATATTGTGAAATGGGTTATGGATTCCAAAAAACCCGATACCTCATTACCGAATCTATACAACAATAGCTTGGACGAATACTCGAGTCTGATCGGTTACTGCATCGAGATAGCGCGAACGACGAATTTGAAAGCGGCGCTGGAATTAATCGATTCCATTATCAAGCGCGCCAACGACGCATATTTAGAAAAATGGGTAACGCCTAATATCAGCGATAAAGAAGAACGCGAAAGAGTGGGAGCCAATACGTTGACCGTTGCGTTTTTCAGTCAAGATCTAGAGCGCCTAGAAACCATTCTATTTCGTCCCGCGGAGGTTGAGGATGCGGTCGAAAAAAAAGCCAAAAGAAGTCCTTATCGAGGAATACGGGTTTTTCAGGACGAATCGACGCTAAGAGATGGCGAATTAATAAAGAGGACCATAAAATTTTACGATAAGATTTTCTGGTTTCGAAGAATTTTAAGTTTGTGTTGTGATAAATGTTGCGGGCGTAAGGGTTGGAAAAATTTCTTGAGCTATACTGAGCAACCGAGAATAAACGATAATACGTTCGAGGGGGAAAGCGGTATTAAAATTCGTTGTCGCCGTTCCAATTGCAACAGTAAAACTAGCCCGAGCAACAATTACGACATCGATGGTGACAACAGCAGCAACTTAATCATTAGACGTTTGGGGGTTCGATATTCCCAGAAAAAAAGCGTTTCGATAAATTTTATCACGGAGATCGGTAAAAGAGAGGCGTTGCGTCCAAACAGGGATTATTATGATTTGAAGTTGTGCTGCGTATTCGAAGCGTTGCAAAAAGGCGTTTTTGGAATTAACTCCGTGGGCACTGATGTAATTCAAGATTTCCGAATTATCTGGCCTCTGAAGGAAGAATTAAAACGTCAACGAAATTTAGATTTCGATGAAATTCAAAGTTTGCTTTGGTTGGACAGCTTTGACAATTTAGATATAATTCTATTATAATTTTCTTTTATGTATAGTTTTGCATTATGCCTTCAAAAAGTGATGTTTTTAACTAGCATAAAAAACATTTTTAAATATGGATAAAATGTAAATTTAATCAATAAAAAATAAAGACAAGCGTTCAGGTTTTACAATCCCTTTTCCTAAATATATAAAAAGAGCATTATGAAAACTAATCTTGGAGTTTTTGTTTCCCATGAAAGGAGTAAAAAAACGTAAATTAATTTTGTTTATTTTTTTATTAATTAATTAAACAAATAAAAAAATAAATAAATAAATACAAAAATAAAATGAATATATTCATATACAATATAAAATATATAATATAGAAGAATAAGAAGAAGAAGAGCTTTGATTTTACGAGCATCAGCAGTTGGAAACGGAAGGGTGTAAAGAAATGGCCGAAGAAGGGAAAATAGATTATGTACGCGTACGAGTGTCTGGATTTAAAACTCTTTTTCCCAGTTGTACTTTACAATGCCCATTTTTTGAAAAAAGCGACGAAGAATTAATCCCCGAGACCGTTGACATTGAAGAAAAATTTAAGAATGACCATTTTAAGCAGCGCGAAACGCCGACGGAAATCGTTGATGAACGCGCCCACAGTAACGCCACTGCCGTCCCCAAAGGCGCGAAGAACAAAAAGTCCGCTATGTTGGATATCACAAATTACGATTTGTATCTGCTGGGTATGAGAAAGGAAATGAGTTTCAAATTTCGAACAAAATTGTGGAGCAGTATTTGCGATCACTTTAGTATTTCTGAAAGACTTAAACGCGTAGAAGAACATTTTAAAAATCTACGCAACTTCCCTATTCCAGCAGAGTATGTACCGTTCGCCTTTTCCGTTCCTACAACATCGTCGTTAATAATATTAATACCGAAGTGTTCTCGTCTCCTACACGATTTGATGTTTCAGATTAGTCAAAGACTCTACATGAAAATGACGAAATTGCTTTATGACGAAATGTTCGTTTTGAAAAAAATATTTCTTCAGATGTTAGGCGATCGCGGATGCGCCTTTTTACGACTCGCGGTTACCACTAAGGGAAATATAGAAATTGATTTGATGAAACATTTGGAAACTTGCTGCGACGAATTCATCTTCGAAATCGACGACCGAAGCAACATATCGCCCGCGATATACGATCTGCGAATGTATTTATGCGACGATATGCTATGTTATGTCAACTTTAGCGTAGAAAACAAAGGAGGGGAAAGAGTTGAGAAAACGAAATTGTTTTTAGGATACAGAGACTGCTTTCACCCTAGAACGAAAGACTATTACGAATTTCATCGAAAAATTCTAAATATTAGGAATTTTAAAGATATCGACGATATATCTTTTGTGAATTTACTTTCCGGTCGTTTAGATCAATACGAATATCTCGTCGGGTATTGCATTGAAATAGCTCGGACAATGAGGAGTCCGAGAGTGGCGCTGAAACTAATTTCTTCGATAAAAGAGCTCGCAAACAAACTTTGGTCGGAGAACCAAGCTTTAAACACCATCGCGCGTAAAGCAGATGGTAAAAATTCGATTCACGATACTTTAATCGTCGGATTCGTTACGCACGATATTAAAGATTTAGAAAAAATCTTGAAGCGACCATACGTTCTCGACGATGAAGAAATTGAAGAGGAAAAGAAAGAGGAAAGAGATAGGAGACTCCTTTTGCGCGACGTCATGGAATATTCTAAAAGGGGCCCCAGCCTCCATCGCCTAGCGATGATTTCTACAGTGGACTATTACGAAAAAATTTTATTATTTTGTCAAAATCTCAAAAAAGATTGCGGGTCGTGTTATAGGCAGATTAGAGAAGGACAATTTTTGTTCAGTTTTAATGAATTGAAACTTTTTAAGTCAGAGGATGGTTACTGCTTCGAATCTAATCCCAGCCCCACCGATGATACGCAATTAGGGATTCTTTGCCCTTTGGAGAAACGGATTTCTGTGAATTTTATCATGGAAGACGGGACGAGGAAACAATTTTCGGACGAGAAAATTAGAATACGAATGTGTTGCGTATTCGATGCTTTGCAAAAAGGTATTTTCGGAATGGATGCTGACCGCTATCTTTATCGTAATTTAATTCGAGATTTACGAGTTCTTTGGCCTCTAGAAGAAGAGTTAAAGCTAAACAAGCGCGAAGGCCACCTCCCAGATTATAATGAGCGTAGAAAGCTTTATTTCCTAAACAAGTTTAAAAATTTGGATATTATTTTGATGTGATTTGTTGTATTAGCCAAATAAAATATTATGTGTTTTACAATGTATTTGTGGATTTTTATCTTTCCTAAAAAAAATTTTACAAAATCTGATTATTTTTTTTTTCGCTCAGGGTTTTTATATTAAATTTTTTTATTAAAAATAATACCAGAGTGATGTTCCGTATTTTGCGCGACGAGAGTTCAAGAAAAGAAAACAAGGTCTCATTCCCCATTATGAAACCTTACTATGTTACAGTGTTTCTTGAAAATCATAGAAATTTTCAAACATCACTTCTTGGGGTATAAACTATGAATAAGCTCAATAATTCTTGATATAGTGGCGAGGTCAAGATGCCTTAACGCGTAAATTTTTGGATAATGATTTTTAAAATCCCATCGAGACTTTTGAAAATTTTTTGCAGGCGTCTTCTATGCTTGCTATAAAAGCAACGAACCAACCAACCAACCGACCAACCGACCTTCCAACACAATATTAATCAGACGCATTCGGTTAAAGACTATTATAACGTCTAGTATAATTTACAAAAATGTTCTTTGAAGAGGATTATACAATCGTGGTACTTAATGCGAAGAGATATTTACGTAAGTTTGTAAGGTGACTTCAATAACTCTTCCAGTGAATTTTTAGTAACATTTATTTATTTATTATTAAGAAAATGAAAATTCATTCTCGATAGATTTATTCCACAGTTAAATTTAGCTACTTTTCCTGAACCGATTAACAGAATTTAGAATAACATTTATTTATATTTGTGGTTTTTGCTTTTAGAAACAATGAGTATTTAATCAATTTTAGAGTCTCGCATTTCATTGTTAAATTATTTATATCTTATATAGCTGAATATCTGGCCGAAAAAAAGTACGATATCCTCGACGATCCCTCTCCATTTGGAAGATTTGACGCAATCAGTCTAACCGGGATTGACGCAGAAAGGTATGTGAATTACAAGGAGACTAGAAGGCACAAGCGGGATAGGGAAGAAAAAGGTATTCCATTTATCTTTCAAAATCTGAAGATATCCGAAGAAAGAGCGAGATCTAAAATACCCGAGGTGAGTGAAAATGAAAATGCTTTAAATTTTTAAACTCCAACTCGAATAAGAAACCGGAGAAAAGTGTATAATTATTATATTATTATTATTATTTATTATCTATTATTATTATATTATTATTATTATTATTATTATTATTTATTATTATATTAATTATTATTATTATTATTATAACATTTCACTTAAATTAATGCGCCTTTTATATTTTCTCGAAGCGATCAATCAGCGTCAATAATTAAATAAATCATAATATTTTTTTCTTTCCTTAGCCGTTTTCGTTTCGGAGATTTATGGAGGAAGAAAAAAAAAGAAAGAAATCAGAAACTAGCAGAAAGAAAAGGGTTTTAAGATCTTCTCTTTAGACGCCAGCCAGCTCGTACCGTTGAAATTTATATATTATTTATTTATTACCTCATTAAACTTAAAATATCGAAACCTTTTTTGATTTATCGTTAGCTTGTTTTTTCGTTTTCTTATAAGTCGTATTTTTTATTTTTATTTGAAAGTATTTAGTGTTTAAATAAAAGATTTATGTTTTTTTTCCAATTTATTAACAATCCTTAGTAAATAATAATACAGCGATAAATATGTCACGTGTTATCTAAAGAAAAACTAACGAGCAAACAGAGTTAATAATGACACATATATAAGAAATCGTATTTTATTAACAAGGCATACAAACAAAATATATCAAAAAAATGTGATAAAATGAAAGCAAAAGAACACATATTAATAGATTTTTGAATTTAAGTTACAAGTATACACACAAAAATAAAGGACAAACATGTGATTATAAATAACGACAAAAAATGAAATACATAAAGCAACACTACAAATTTAAGATGGTATCTTTACATATTTCGCAACATAAATCGACGCGAAACACATTGCACGTTTTAAAAATGCACTTCATTAACTTTTTGTGGTATTTTTTATCTTTCAATGTCATTTCTATAGTCTTTCTTAGAACCATCAGTGGATACATTTCGATATCATCATCGTCCTCTTCTTCGTCGTCGCCGTCGCCGTCGCCGTCGCCGCCGCCGCTGCCGCCGCCGTCGCCGCCGCCGCCGCCGCCGCCGCCGTCGTCATGGTGTTCCCGGTCGCTGGCGTTCCCGTTTTCCTCTTTATCCCTAAGTGGTGGCGGTGGTTTGTATTTAGAGAAACGCTCGAAGATGGAGAAGGTGTTATCATTCTGAACAACCTGCATCATTTTTTCATACAAAATTATAGGCATGGTAATTTTGTGAGATGTTTGCATGAACCTATAAACGCTATCCGATATTTCATCGCTTTCCGCATCATCTTTCAACTCCTTTAGAACGCTTTTGACGTCAGAGTCGTAATAGGCGACGTAATCTAAAATCATATGAATATGGAAGCAAATAAGCTGGAGATTGTAGACGTGCTTAGTATTTAATTGCACGAGCGTCTGATTTATTAAATCCGGCATGCTCATTTTTTCAATATTTCCGTTACATTCCAAATTCAACACATCGACATCAAATGGTATGGCGTAAGCCTCGATGAAAGGCTTGTCCTTGAATCCCTCGACGTGAAGATTATTTATAATCATTTTATCGATTATGCTATGTCCTTTATTTAGAGGCCTGCCGAACTTGTTCTTATAGAACGGGAAGAAAATTGGCGTGCTCATTATCATCTGCACGTCCTCGTCGAACGTGTTGAAATTTTGCTCGATGCTTGTACGAATTGATTTCATTTGTTTGGCCTGCTTAAACAAAGGTAATTCTTTATCGCATCTCTTCAACATCAGCAAGGAATACAGCGAGTAAAAGCTGTTGAGGGACTCGCAAATGTTATTTTCCTTCAGCTGCAAGCTCGGGAATACTCTATTCTCGCTCACGAACTGCGCGATTTTTGAAAAGAAGAAGCTGTACGATTCTTCGTTCGTACTACTTTTATCGTTTACCGAGAGTAGAGGCGATAACTTCTTTTTCAAATTGTTAGCTTGCGCGTTCAGCGAAACGTGTTTGTTCTGCCCCTGCCTCATCGTCGCGTTGAGGTGATGCAAGAAATCGCCAAGCTCCGAAACGAAATCTAGAAACTTATTCGTTTTAACGCTGGTTTCATTGACGGTGTTTAGGGAGAACACCAAGTGCCTCTTTTCCATGGCGTCGTCGACCGGATAGTCCACATCGAACGAATTGGCTAGCAAAAATAGCTGGCAATTGACGCATATCCTGAAAGCTTCTCGGAAGATGTTTCGCAACTGCATTTCCTGATTCGGCGTCGTAACCGTCTTCAAAAGATCGGGCTTGATCATATGTCTCTTCTGTACGTCGCTCTTCCAGAGTACATTTACGCCACCGAACCAAGTTTGCGATTTGTTTTTTGAGGAACTTCCCGCGTCGTCTTTCGAAACGTTTTTATAAACTAAAGCTTTCGAATCATTCCCACCGCGCTCGCCGCCGTACTGTTGGGACGATAAGATCGCTGGACAGCTTGTTACTGTTAATTTAACGGGTGGGTTAATTTCCTTTTCGTGGACAGTGTAATGGTGGGAACTCTTTTTTTTCTTTCTATTTCGTGTACCGTCCTCTTTAAACGACTCGCCGTAGTCGTCGTTTTCTACATCGCTGAGAATCGCATCAACGCCGGCACCTGTTCTTTTCCTCTTGACTCGCTCCTCTGTCGAACGTTTTTTCACGGCTTTTTCTTTTTTCGTCGTCTCTTCTACGTCGTTAGCGACTTCTTCTACTATTGTCGTGGACGTTGTAGCTGCTTCTTCTTCTTCTTCTACCGATGCCACTGCCGATGATGTTCTTTTAGCTCTTTTACGTCTACCAGTGGCACTGGTGGTGGCTTCGTCATCGGCCGCGGACGAGAACGAATCAAGGCGACGTCTTTTTTTAATAGTAGAAGAAGAAGAAGAAGAAGAAGAAGAAGAAACCCTATAATCAATTTTGGTCTGCCAACAAGCTTTATCGGTGTCTACGGTCTTTATCCCTACCAAACCCAATGATGCCTCATCTGCGTCATCAACAATCTGGTATTGACCCCTGGATGCGTTTTCAGCTCGAGCGGTATTATCGAAAATATTTTTTTGCATTTGACTTTTCGTCGGTCGGCCAAGGAGGAATTCTAAAATTCTTCCGCAGGCCACCGAATCTTCGTGAAATTTTAGCCATATCGATTCAAGCGCCGAGGAAGGGACGCGCTCTTTGGCATTGTCTTCAGATTCTGATTCTTCGTCGGAGGCGTCCGGACCCACTGTTGGCGGTAAGCGGAAGGGGATGACGGCGTCGGCGGCGGTGGAGTTGGAGTGCGCGACTTCGGCCGTTTGGTGGTAATCCTCTATTTTTATAATTCCTTTATACGTTGCTTGATCTATGTAATTCACTAATTTCTCTTGATTCAAATAAAGAACATTATTGGAAAACGTCATTGTTTTTCTTATATTCGGAGATATCCGATTCCACGAGGTCGCAATTTTATCCTTCTTCTTTCGGATTATCGGTGAAAAAGTTTCGTTATGCCAGCTTTTAAGAACTTGGTCGGTTTGACATACGATGGATGACTGAGTTACGTGGTGGTATTTTATAAAACTGCTGGCAGAGACGTTACACATCAACGGAGACCCATTGTTCCACGTGTAACTCGTCGAAGAACAAAAGAGTTTTGGCGAGAAGTCGAAATATTTATCGTGGTCGACGAGCGTTGTAATTTTTCTTCTCCTTCTCAATCTTTTGTGCATTCGCAAGCGATGACGAGTCGCTGCTTCGACCCCACCTTCTTGTCCTTGCTGCAGCCGCTGCTCTTTATTCGCGTTGAAATTTTCGATGACGCGGTCTGTGCAACTCTTTATCAACGGGTGATTTACATCCTTTTTTGTCGAGGCCTCATCTACTATAGCCCCGTGGGTATTTTCTAAAAATCTCAAATTGGGCATAGCTGACGAGCTCGAACCGCCTTTAGTGTCGAAAGCCGATAAAGAGCAGTTAGCAAAAGATAATTTTCCGAATAGCGCCTTCTTCACGATCGTCATGAAATTCGACTTCCCCTCGTTACCTTTCACTCCGACCAGTATGGTTATCGTTTTTTTTCCAGCATGTTGTAAGAAGCTTGATTGATAGTGTACAATAAATGATGCATAAATTCATTATCCATGGTGCTAAGAAGGTTTCCGTAGCCGACGAAGGTCATCAGGTGCTTAAGCACGTATAGATACATTTTGTTCTTTTCGATTAATTTATACAGCCTATAAACGGGGTTTGATAATGGCGATTCGTCAACCGCCGCCGCCGCTTCTTCTCCTCCGGCGAATTCTTTTATGGCGTTAAATATGGTATCTATCAGCTCTTTTTCGCTCATGCTCTCCTTCGAAATCTTGCCGTTTGCGTGAAGGAAAACAAAGACGTTTAAGCCTTGGAATGCCGTATTCGCGTTCAGAAGATTATGAAGGATTAAGATGATTTCGTCAAAGTTCAACGAAATATCGTGAATGAGCGCCAATTTCTCAACCGATATTTCGTTTGATATCACCTTCGAGGTCCTCGCGAAAAGTTCGTTTTCGCATCCGCAAATCAAGTACCCCCCGTCGGCTTCTAAAACGTTCGGCCGATAAGACACTAGAGTCGGACCGCCGTCCGGTCCGCCGATGAAATCTTCATTTTTCGTAACGAACAGTTTCTTCACCGGTCCGGCGAACGGTTGGTTATGATGTTGGTTAAACGCGTTCGCCAACACGCTGGAAAAAGTATACGTCGACAGCTCGGCGTATCTTTTTATATCGGTATTGAATTCGTATTTAGTATTTTCTTTCCGATGCTCTTCTTCCCCCGAGAGTAAATATTTAGATATATTGCGCGACAAACCCGGCAAAAAATGTTCTTTGTGAGAGTGGAAATCGTATCGCAACAATATCTGATTTTCGGGTGACAATTCTTCTTTCGAAAATCTCGGATCGTCCCCGACTTTGTCAAGATCGTAATTGCGGGTATCGTCGCCGCTGCCGCTACCGCCTCCGTCGTCTTTGCTTTCGCCATCGTCGTCGTCGGCGTCGGCGTAGTTGACATTCCCACGGTGGTATTGATCATCGTCATCCGACGTCTCTTCGTCGTCGCTCTCTAGACCCCATCTTTCATTCTCGTAGAAATTTTTAGGTTTCTCCTTTTCCATTTTCCTGCTCAAAATATTTCGCATTTTAACGGTGTTAAAAATGCCTTCCATGATTCGATTTTTATCCAAAGGTTGGAGTAGAATATCCAAGCGATGAAAATTGATATTCTGCGTAGAGTAGAATTGGTCTTTTACGTACGTCGAATTGATTAATATTGTATTGAATTGAGACGGGTTCCTCATTTCCGGATCGGAGAGAATTTCGCACCTTATTCGTTTTATTTTATTCGCAGATGCCTGATCCTTGCGATAATTCGGGTCCAGCGTTAAAACGTTGTGAGAATTTTGAACGACCAACACGTCCTGGTGACGATTATCTCTCTTGAATACTTTTATGGCGGCCTTACTTTTATCGATTCTACACAAATAGACCGTGACCGTTTTCATTTTATAAGTATAACTCAAACTTTTTAAATTATCGCGCATCGCGTTATAGACTTGTAGAGCTCGGTATTTCTCCTTGTTACCGCCCGGCGATGGCAAGTTGATGTTTTCGACGTTGCGGTCGTTTAGGTCGTGGATCTCGGAACTTTCGAGGAGTGACCATTTCACCGGGGGGTATCTGATATAGTTTCTATTTTTCTCTAAAACTTTCTTAGCGTTTTCGTTTTTCGTTTCGCGCAAAGTTCCGGATAACATGGTATTTTCCAAGTCTATACTCACGGTCATAAGCGAGAGAAACTTCTGGTTGAGAAAATCTATAACGTATCTTAGATCGAAGTACGTAATCGCTTTAAAATATTCCACGATCTCGATCGGCCCCAAAGTGGAAAGGTAAAGAAATATGTACGGGAAACGAACGATTATCGACAACACGAATAATAAGAAAACGCCGGGTAATAAGCAAGTGTTCGACAACGACGAAGAAGAGAGCGTCTTCTACGTCCCGTCATTTTACCTTTCCACTTTGGGGCCGATCGAGATCGTGGAATATTTTAAAGCGATTACGTACTTCGATCTAAGATACGTTATAGATTTTCTCAACCAGAAGTTTCTCTCGCTTATGACCGTGAGTATAGACTTGGAAAATACCATGTTATCCGGAACTTTGCGCGAAACGAAAAACGAAAACGCTAAGAAAGTTTTAGAGAAAAATAGAAACTATATCAGATACCCCCCGGTGAAATGGTCACTCCTCGAAAGTTCCGAGATCCACGACCTAAACGACCGCAACGTCGAAAACATCAACTTGCCATCGCCGGGCGGTAACAAGGAGAAATACCGAGCTCTACAAGTCTATAACGCGATGCGCGATAATTTAAAAAGTTTGAGTTATACTTATAAAATGAAAACGGTCACGGTCTATTTGTGTAGAATCGATAAAAGTAAGGCCGCCATAAAAGTATTCAAGAGAGATAATCGTCACCAGGACGTGTTGGTCGTTCAAAATTCTCACAACGTTTTAACGCTGGACCCGAATTATCGCAAGGATCAGGCATCTGCGAATAAAATAAAACGAATAAGGTGCGAAATTCTCTCCGATCCGGAAATGAGGAACCCGTCTCAATTCAATACAATATTAATCAATTCGACGTACGTAAAAGACCAATTCTACTCTACGCAGAATATCAATTTTCATCGCTTGGATATTCTACTCCAACCTTTGGATAAAAATCGAATCATGGAAGGCATTTTTAACACCGTTAAAATGCGAAATATTTTGAGCAGGAAAATGGAAAAGGAGAAACCTAAAAATTTCTACGAGAATGAAAGATGGGGTCTAGAGAGCGACGACGAAGAGACGTCGGATGACGATGATCAATACCACCGTGGGAATGTCAACTACGCCGACGCCGACGACGACGATGGCGAAAGCAAAGACGACGGAGGCGGTAGCGGCAGCGGCGACGATACCCGCAATTACGATCTTGACAAAGTCGGGGACGATCCGAGATTTTCGAAAGAAGAATTGTCACCCGAAAATCAGATATTGTTGCGATACGATTTCCACTCTCACAAAGAACATTTTTTGCCGGGTTTGTCGCGCAATATATCTAAATATTTACTCTCGGGGGAAGAAGAGCATCGGAAAGAAAATACTAAATACGAATTCAATACCGATATAAAAAGATACGCCGAGCTGTCGACGTATACTTTTTCCAGCGTGTTGGCGAACGCGTTTAACCAACATCATAACCAACCGTTCGCCGGACCGGTGAAGAAACTGTTCGTTACGAAAAATGAAGATTTCATCGGCGGACCGGACGGCGGTCCGACTCTAGTGTCTTATCGGCCGAACGTTTTAGAAGCCGACGGGGGGTACTTGATTTGCGGATGCGAAAACGAACTTTTCGCGAGGACCTCGAAGGTGATATCAAACGAAATATCGGTTGAGAAATTGGCGCTCATTCACGATATTTCGTTGAACTTTGACGAAATCATCTTAATCCTTCATAATCTTCTGAACGCGAATACGGCATTCCAAGGCTTAAACGTCTTTGTTTTCCTTCACGCAAACGGCAAGATTTCGAAGGAGAGCATGAGCGAAAAAGAGCTGATAGATACCATATTTAACGCCATAAAAGAATTCGCCGGAGGAGAAGAAGCGGCGGCGGCGGTTGACGAATCGCCATTATCAAACCCCGTTTATAGGCTGTATAAATTAATCGAAAAGAACAAAATGTATCTATACGTGCTTAAGCACCTGATGACCTTCGTCGGCTACGGAAACCTTCTTAGCACCATGGATAATGAATTTATGCATCATTTATTGTACACTATCAATCAAGCTTCTTACAACATGCTGGAAAAAACGATAACCATACTGGTCGGAGTGAAAGGTAACGAGGGGAAGTCGAATTTCATGACGATCGTGAAGAAGGCGCTATTCGGAAAATTATCTTTTGCTAACTGCTCTTTATCGGCTTTCGACACTAAAGGCGGTTCGAGCTCGTCAGCTATGCCCAATTTGAGATTTTTAGAAAATACCCACGGGGCTATAGTAGATGAGGCCTCGACAAAAAAGGATGTAAATCACCCGTTGATAAAGAGTTGCACAGACCGCGTCATCGAAAATTTCAACGCGAATAAAGAGCAGCGGCTGCAGCAAGGACAAGAAGGTGGGGTCGAAGCAGCGACTCGTCATCGCTTGCGAATGCACAAAAGATTGAGAAGGAGAAGAAAAATTACAACGCTCGTCGACCACGATAAATATTTCGACTTCTCGCCAAAACTCTTTTGTTCTTCGACGAGTTACACGTGGAACAATGGGTCTCCGTTGATGTGTAACGTCTCTGCCAGCAGTTTTATAAAATACCACCACGTAACTCAGTCATCCATCGTATGTCAAACCGACCAAGTTCTTAAAAGCTGGCATAACGAAACTTTTTCACCGATAATCCGAAAGAAGAAGGATAAAATTGCGACCTCGTGGAATCGGATATCTCCGAATATAAGAAAAACAATGACGTTTTCCAATAATGTTCTTTATTTGAATCAAGAGAAATTAGTGAATTACATAGATCAAGCAACGTATAAAGGAATTATAAAAATAGAGGATTACCACCAAACGGCCGAAGTCGCGCACTCCAACTCCACCGCCGCCGACGCCGTCATCCCCTTCCGCTTACCGCCAACAGTGGGTCCGGACGCCTCCGACGAAGAATCAGAATCTGAAGACAATGCCAAAGAGCGCGTCCCTTCCTCGGCGCTTGAATCGATATGGCTAAAATTTCACGAAGATTCGGTGGCCTGCGGAAGAATTTTAGAATTCCTCCTTGGCCGACCGACGAAAAGTCAAATGCAAAAAAATATTTTCGATAATACCGCTCGAGCTGAAAACGCATCCAGGGGTCAATACCAGATTGTTGATGACGCAGATGAGGCATCATTGGGTTTGGTAGGGATAAAGACCGTAGACACCGATAAAGCTTGTTGGCAGACCAAAATTGATTATAGGGTTTCTTCTTCTTCTTCTTCTTCTTCTTCTTCTACTATTAAAAAAAGACGTCGCCTTGATTCGTTCTCGTCCGCGGCCGATGACGAAGCCACCACCAGTGCCACTGGTAGACGTAAAAGAGCTAAAAGAACATCATCGGCAGTGGCATCGGTAGAAGAAGAAGAAGAAGCAGCTACAACGTCCACGACAATAGTAGAAGAAGTCGCTAACGACGTAGAAGAGACGACGAAAAAAGAAAAAGCCGTGAAAAAACGTTCGACAGAGGAGCGAGTCAAGAGGAAAAGAACAGGTGCCGGCGTTGATGCGATTCTCAGCGATGTAGAAAACGACGACTACGGCGAGTCGTTTAAAGAGGACGGTACACGAAATAGAAAGAAAAAAAAGAGTTCCCACCATTACACTGTCCACGAAAAGGAAATTAACCCACCCGTTAAATTAACAGTAACAAGCTGTCCAGCGATCTTATCGTCCCAACAGTACGGCGGCGAGCGCGGTGGGAATGATTCGAAAGCTTTAGTTTATAAAAACGTTTCGAAAGACGACGCGGGAAGTTCCTCAAAAAACAAATCGCAAACTTGGTTCGGTGGCGTAAATGTACTCTGGAAGAGCGACGTACAGAAGAGACATATGATCAAGCCCGATCTTTTGAAGACGGTTACGACGCCGAATCAGGAAATGCAGTTGCGAAACATCTTCCGAGAAGCTTTCAGGATATGCGTCAATTGCCAGCTATTTTTGCTAGCCAATTCGTTCGATGTGGACTATCCGGTCGACGACGCCATGGAAAAGAGGCACTTGGTGTTCTCCCTAAACACCGTCAATGAAACCAGCGTTAAAACGAATAAGTTTCTAGATTTCGTTTCGGAGCTTGGCGATTTCTTGCATCACCTCAACGCGACGATGAGGCAGGGGCAGAACAAACACGTTTCGCTGAACGCGCAAGCTAACAATTTGAAAAAGAAGTTATCGCCTCTACTCTCGGTAAACGATAAAAGTAGTACGAACGAAGAATCGTACAGCTTCTTCTTTTCAAAAATCGCGCAGTTCGTGAGCGAGAATAGAGTATTCCCGAGCTTGCAGCAGCGGGAAAAAAAAAAAAAAAAAAAAAAAAAAAATAAAAAAAAAAAAAAAAAAAAAAAAAAAAAAAAAAAATAAAAAAATTTGCGAGTCCCTCAACAGCTTTTACTCGCTGTATTCCTTGCTGATGTTGAAGAGATGCGATAAAGAATTACCTTTGTTTAAGCAGGCCAAACAAATGAAATCAATTCGTACAAGCATCGAGCAAAATTTCAACACGTTCGACGAGGACGTGCAGATGATAATGAGCACGCCAATTTTCTTCCCGTTCTATAAGAACAAGTTCGGCAGGCCTCTAAATAAAGGACATAGCATAATCGATAAAATGATTATAAATAATCTTCACGTCGAGGGATTCAAGGACAAGCCTTTCATCGAGGCTTACGCCATACCATTTGATGTCGATGTGTTGAATTTGGAATGTAACGGAAATATTGAAAAAATGAGCATGCCGGATTTAATAAATCAGACGCTCGTGCAATTAAATACTAAGCACGTCTACAATCTCCAGC
The DNA here is from genome assembly GCA_015478945.1 of Trachelipus rathkii. Classification (NCBI taxonomy): domain Eukaryota; kingdom Metazoa; phylum Arthropoda; class Malacostraca; order Isopoda; family Trachelipodidae; genus Trachelipus; species Trachelipus rathkii. Next base: position 21,877 of record JABUQX010037730.1, read on the forward strand.
TTATTTGCTTCCATATTCATATGATTTTAGATTACGTCGCCTATTACGACTCTGACGTCAAAAGCGTTCTAAAGGAGTTGAAAGATGATGCGGAAAGCGATGAAATATCGGATAGCGTTTATAGGTTCATGCAAACATCTCACAAAATTACCATGCCTATAATTCTGTATGAAAAAATGATGCAGGTTGTTCAGAATGATAACACCTTCTCCATCTTCGAGCGTTTCTCTAAATACAAACCACCGCCACCACTTAGGGATAAAGAGGAAAACGGGAACGCCAGCGACCGGGAACACCATGACGACGGCGGCGGCGGCGGCGGCGGCGGCGACGGCGGCGGCAGCGGCGGCGGCGACGGCGACGGCGACGGCGACGACGAAGAAGAGGACGATGATGATATCGAAATGTATCCACTGATGGTTCTAAGAAAGACTATAGAAATGACATTGAAAGATAAAAAATACCACAAAAAGTTAATGAAGTGCATTTTTAAAACGTGCAATGTGTTTCGCGTCGATTTATGTTGCGATATATGTAAAGATACCATTTTAAATTTGTAGTGTTGCTTTATGTATTTCATTTTTTGTCGTTATTTATAATCACATGTTTGTCCTTTATTTTTGTGTGTATACTTGTAACTTAAATTCAAAAATCTATTAATATGTGTTCTTTTGCTTTCATTTTATCACATTTTTTTGATATATTTTGTTTGTATGCCTTGTTAATAAAATACGATTTCTTATATATGTGTCATTATTAACTCTGTTTGCTCGTTAGTTTTTCTTTAGATAACACGTGACATATTTATCGCTGTATTATTATTTACTAAGGATTGTTAATAAATTGGAAAAAAAACATAAATCTTTTATTTAAACACTAAATACTTTCAAATAAAAATAAAAAATACGACTTATAAGAAAACGAAAAAACAAGCTAACGATAAATCAAAAAAGGTTTCGATATTTTAAGTTTAATGAGGTAATAAATAAATAATATATAAATTTCAACGGTACGAGCTGGCTGGCGTCTAAAGAGAAGATCTTAAAACCCTTTTCTTTCTGCTAGTTTCTGATTTCTTTCTTTTTTTTTCTTCCTCCATAAATCTCCGAAACGAAAACGGCTAAGGAAAGAAAAAAATATTATGATTTATTTAATTATTGACGCTGATTGATCGCTTCGAGAAAATATAAAAGGCGCATTAATTTAAGTGAAATGTTATAATAATAATAATAATAATAATAATAATATAATAAAATAAATAATAATAATAAAATATAATAAAAAATAATTAATAATAATAATAATATAATAATTATACACTTTTCTCCGGTTTCTTATTCGAGTTGGAGTTTAAAAATTTAAAGCATTTTCATTTTCACTCACCTCGGGTATTTTAGATCTCGCTCTTTCTTCGGATATCTTCAGATTTTGAAAGATAAATGGAATACCTTTTTCTTCCCTATCCCGCTTGTGCCTTCTAGTCTCCTTGTAATTCACATACCTTTCTGCGTCAATCCCGGTTAGACTGATTGCGTCAAATCTTCCAAATGGAGAGGGATCGTCGAGGATATCGTACTTTTTTTCGGCCAGATATTCAGCTATATAAGATATAAATAATTTAACAATGAAATGCGAGACTCTAAAATTGATTAAATACTCATTGTTTCTAAAAGCAAAAACCACAAATATAAATAAATGTTATTCTAAATTCTGTTAATCGGTTCAGGAAAAGTAGCTAAATTTAACTGTGGAATAAATCTATCGAGAATGAATTTTCATTTTCTTAATAATAAATAAATAAATGTTACTAAAAATTCACTGGAAGAGTTATTGAAGTCACCTTACAAACTTACGTAAATATCTCTTCGCATTAAGTACCACGATTGTATAATCCTCTTCAAAGAACATTTTTGTAAATTATACTAGACGTTATAATAGTCTTTAACCGAATGCGTCTGATTAATATTGTGTTGGAAGGTCGGTTGGTCGGTTGGTTGGTTGGTTCGTTGCTTTTATAGCAAGCATAGAAGACGCCTGCAAAAAATTTTCAAAAGTCTCGATGGGATTTTAAAAATCATTATCCAAAAATTTACGCGTTAAGGCATCTTGACCTCGCCACTATATCAAGAATTATTGAGCTTATTCATAGTTTATACCCCAAGAAGTGATGTTTGAAAATTTCTATGATTTTCAAGAAACACTGTAACATAGTAAGGTTTCATAATGGGGAATGAGACCTTGTTTTCTTTTCTTGAACTCTCGTCGCGCAAAATACGGAACATCACTCTGGTATTATTTTTAATAAAAAAAATTTAATATAAAAACCCTGAGCGAAAAAAAAAATAATCAGATTTTGTAAAATTTTTTTTAGGAAAGATAAAAATCCACAAATACATTGTAAAACACATAATATTTTATTTGGCTAATACAACAAATCACATCAAAATAATATCCAAATTTTTAAACTTGTTTAGGAAATAAAGCTTTCTACGCTCATTATAATCTGGGAGGTGGCCTTCGCGCTTGTTTAGCTTTAACTCTTCTTCTAGAGGCCAAAGAACTCGTAAATCTCGAATTAAATTACGATAAAGATAGCGGTCAGCATCCATTCCGAAAATACCTTTTTGCAAAGCATCGAATACGCAACACATTCGTATTCTAAATTTCTCGTCCGAAAATTGTTTCCTCGTCCCGTCTTCCATGATAAAATTCACAGAAATTCGTTCATTCAAAGGGCATAGAATCCCTAATTGCGTATCATCGGTGGGGCTGGGATTAGATTCAAAGCAGTAACCATCCTCTGACTTAAAAAGTTTCAATTCATTAAAACTGAACAAAAATTGTCCTTCTCTAATCTGCCTATAACACGACCCGCAATCTTTTTTGAGATTTTGACAAAATAATAAAATTTTTTCGTAATAGTCCACTGTAGAAATCATCGCTAGGCGATGGAGGCTGGGGCCCCTTTTAGAATATTCCATGACGTCGCGCAAAAGGAGTCTCCTATCTCTTTCCTCTTTCTTTTCCTCTTCAATTTCTTCATCGTCGAGAACGTATGGTCGCTTCAAGATTTTTTCTAAATCTTTAATATCGTGCGTAACGAATCCGACGATTAAAGTATCGTGAATCGAATTTTTACCATCTGCTTTACGCGCGATGGTGTTTAAAGCTTGGTTCTCCGACCAAAGTTTGTTTGCGAGCTCTTTAATCGAAGAAATTAGTTTCAGCGCCACTCTCGGACTCCTCATTGTCCGAGCTATTTCAATGCAATACCCGACGAGATATTCGTATTGATCTAAACGACCGGAAAGTAAATTCACAAAAGATATATCGTCGATATCTTTAAAATTCCTAATATTTAGAATTTTTCGATGAAATTCGTAATAGTCTTTCGTTCTAGGGTGAAAGCAGTCTCTGTATCCTAAAAACAATTTCGTTTTCTCAACTCTTTCCCCTCCTTTGTTTTCTACGCTAAAGTTGACATAACATAGCATATCGTCGCATAAATACATTCGCAGATCGTATATCGCGGGCGATATGTTGCTTCGGTCGTCGATTTCGAAGATGAATTCGTCGCAGCAAGTTTCCAAATGTTTCATCAAATCAATTTCTATATTTCCCTTAGTGGTAACCGCGAGTCGTAAAAAGGCGCATCCGCGATCGCCTAACATCTGAAGAAATATTTTTTTCAAAACGAACATTTCGTCATAAAGCAATTTCGTCATTTTCATGTAGAGTCTTTGACTAATCTGAAACATCAAATCGTGTAGGAGACGAGAACACTTCGGTATTAATATTATTAACGACGATGTTGTAGGAACGGAAAAGGCGAACGGTACATACTCTGCTGGAATAGGGAAGTTGCGTAGATTTTTAAAATGTTCTTCTACGCGTTTAAGTCTTTCAGAAATACTAAAGTGATCGCAAATACTGCTCCACAATTTTGTTCGAAATTTGAAACTCATTTCCTTTCTCATACCCAGCAGATACAAATCGTAATTTGTGATATCCAACATAGCGGACTTTTTGTTCTTCGCGCCTTTGGGGACGGCAGTGGCGTTACTGTGGGCGCGTTCATCAACGATTTCCGTCGGCGTTTCGCGCTGCTTAAAATGGTCATTCTTAAATTTTTCTTCAATGTCAACGGTCTCGGGGATTAATTCTTCGTCGCTTTTTTCAAAAAATGGGCATTGTAAAGTACAACTGGGAAAAAGAGTTTTAAATCCAGACACTCGTACGCGTACATAATCTATTTTCCCTTCTTCGGCCATTTCTTTACACCCTTCCGTTTCCAACTGCTGATGCTCGTAAAATCAAAGCTCTTCTTCTTCTTATTCTTCTATATTATATATTTTATATTGTATATGAATATATTCATTTTATTTTTGTATTTATTTATTTATTTTTTTATTTGTTTAATTAATTAATAAAAAAATAAACAAAATTAATTTACGTTTTTTTACTCCTTTCATGGGAAACAAAAACTCCAAGATTAGTTTTCATAATGCTCTTTTTATATATTTAGGAAAAGGGATTGTAAAACCTGAACGCTTGTCTTTATTTTTTATTGATTAAATTTACATTTTATCCATATTTAAAAATGTTTTTTATGCTAGTTAAAAACATCACTTTTTGAAGGCATAATGCAAAACTATACATAAAAGAAAATTATAATAGAATTATATCTAAATTGTCAAAGCTGTCCAACCAAAGCAAACTTTGAATTTCATCGAAATCTAAATTTCGTTGACGTTTTAATTCTTCCTTCAGAGGCCAGATAATTCGGAAATCTTGAATTACATCAGTGCCCACGGAGTTAATTCCAAAAACGCCTTTTTGCAACGCTTCGAATACGCAGCACAACTTCAAATCATAATAATCCCTGTTTGGACGCAACGCCTCTCTTTTACCGATCTCCGTGATAAAATTTATCGAAACGCTTTTTTTCTGGGAATATCGAACCCCCAAACGTCTAATGATTAAGTTGCTGCTGTTGTCACCATCGATGTCGTAATTGTTGCTCGGGCTAGTTTTACTGTTGCAATTGGAACGGCGACAACGAATTTTAATACCGCTTTCCCCCTCGAACGTATTATCGTTTATTCTCGGTTGCTCAGTATAGCTCAAGAAATTTTTCCAACCCTTACGCCCGCAACATTTATCACAACACAAACTTAAAATTCTTCGAAACCAGAAAATCTTATCGTAAAATTTTATGGTCCTCTTTATTAATTCGCCATCTCTTAGCGTCGATTCGTCCTGAAAAACCCGTATTCCTCGATAAGGACTTCTTTTGGCTTTTTTTTCGACCGCATCCTCAACCTCCGCGGGACGAAATAGAATGGTTTCTAGGCGCTCTAGATCTTGACTGAAAAACGCAACGGTCAACGTATTGGCTCCCACTCTTTCGCGTTCTTCTTTATCGCTGATATTAGGCGTTACCCATTTTTCTAAATATGCGTCGTTGGCGCGCTTGATAATGGAATCGATTAATTCCAGCGCCGCTTTCAAATTCGTCGTTCGCGCTATCTCGATGCAGTAACCGATCAGACTCGAGTATTCGTCCAAGCTATTGTTGTATAGATTCGGTAATGAGGTATCGGGTTTTTTGGAATCCATAACCCATTTCACAATATTTTCGTGAAATATTTCGCCGTTTACACCCGTAGCGTGAGGGCAATTTCCGTAGCCTAAGAAATATTCCATTCTCTTATTAATAAGGTTCATTAAAAGGCGCGATTCTGGATTAAGTCTTAGCGCTAAATTGTACTTCATTTTTGGCGCGCTTTTTTCTCGATCGACCCGATACTGTAATTGGGGAAATAGCTTATTCAAGCGCCTCCCTATCATAAAATTCGTTATTCTTTTTTCGTTGCTCTCAACAGCTGATACTCGCAATAAAATCAACTTTTTTCTATCACCTTCGGTTTTAATAACGATTCTTCGAAGGTCGATCCGATGCTTACCGTAACTCAATAATTTTCTAAACGCCAAATTGTGCCGTTTCGAAAGAATATCTATCAACGTAAAAATTACGTTTTCTTTTTTTGGTAAGAGTAACATGACTTTTCCCGATCGCGGGACTGAAATAACGAACGGGATATGCTTTGCTGAGATGTCAACGTGGTTTATTCTTTCAAAACTTTTTAAAACTCTTTCTAGTTCGTCGACAATTTCGAAGTATTTCAAAATTTCATTCCATAAATCTATTTTAAATAGCTTTTCCTTTCCACCCCCAATATTCAAACAATACAATTCGTAATCTTTTATCTCTAATATTATTGATTCTTTCTTTATTTCCGTCACGGTATCAAGGGCGGCGCCTTTATTACCGACGACATGGTCGTGGAGTAGCATCGACGTCGCGTTCGGTTGGTGCTGCTCACCGCTATTGAACTTTTGGCCAATATCGACGAAGATCTTTCTTTCGTTAGAGAAATTTTTGGCAAACCCGTGAAAAGAATTCGCCAAATGTGGCAAAAAAATTTGAAAATTAGCGTCGCCACACATACGTATGTTCATACAATACTTCTTATTTCTTGGGACCGACATCTTCCACGCCTCCTTCTCTTCTTTCGCGTTTGAGTTCGATGCGCCCGACTCTTATACGTTTTTTGAATGTAAAAAATTTTAAAAATTAATAATTCGAATAAAAAATGAAACGATAAACATTTTTTTAATTTATTTTTTAATCGACTTCTAAACAATATGGCTATAAATATTTTTTATTTATTTTAAATTTTGTAATTATTAAAGCTAATTGTAATCCTAGTTTGAACGAAAAAAATAGAAATTAAAAAAAAATTTCGATAGACGCACATTATATTATAAAATTCATTCAAGGAGCAGATAAAAGAAAGCATGAATTTCTTCAACGTCTGTGCGATGCAAATTAGCGACTCTCTTTACGCCGTGAGCGTCCCCCGTTCGCAACAACTGGCGCATTATTTTAAAACGGAAACAGATTCCCTTAAAGAATATTTAACCTCGAATACCGTTCTCGTCGCCATCGATCTCAGAAATTCTTCGAACAGCCTAGAAAAGATGAAAAAAATGGTAGAATTAACGAAAGAGTTTCTCGAACGCTCGGGAATAGATAAAGTCTATTTGTGCAAATTCGTTTTCGTTCCGAACGCCGAAGGAGAAACGAGAGACGAATTCCTTAAACGTGTCGACGAATTCTCTCAGAGTTTAATGGGAAGCGAAAGTCTCTCCCCCCAGTTGAGTTTATATTATATATTCGACGATTGCGAGAGCGACGAGTCGTTTAAAAACGGAAAGCTTGGAATTTTGGGGGAAAATATCGTTCATTCGAGTCTCATTTACGTGAATAATAACGATTATCCCGACGAAGGGGAACTCGATGGCGAAAGTTTATTTCGAGAACCATTTGAAATCGACCTTCCC
>JABUQX010037731.1:2500-17500 GCA_015478945.1 Trachelipus rathkii
GTTCTTCCACGAGTCAGTTTTGTCCCCGCTCATAGATTGGTGGTTGCTAGACTGAGTACAGGAAACAAAGTGACAGTTTGGAGAAAAAAAGGAATGTAATTAAAAGTTGAAGCCCAGAGAGAGCAAGGAAAGAGAGAGGAATATGTGGAGAAAATAAATGAAAAGTTGGCGAATGTGGAAGAAATAAACATGAATTTGCAGGAAAAATTATTAGTGAAACCGAGGAAGAAACGTTGGAGTGAGGTGGAATGGAGGAAAGAGGTAAAAACACACTATGGGTGAAATGAAGATGTGAAGAGATTAGTGGGTGAAAAGAACAAGAAAATGAGAAGGTGGTTTAGAAGAAGAACAGAACAGAGAAGAGCTGAATGTGATAGCAAGAAGCAGAGCAGAGATAGGGAAGAGGGAGGAAAAAAGGCTGGTGGTGGATAGGATGGCAGAAGAATTGGGAGAGGATGTAGAGGGAGGAAAGAAGATTTCCAGCTAACAAAATCGATAAAAATATCAAGAAAGCTTATAGTAATCAAAAAATAAGGAAGAAGAAGTACTTACATCACAGGAAACGGTAAATGAGAGATGGACTAATATTTTGGAAAAACTCTTAAATGTAAAAGAAGGATAGGAATGAGGAAGAGAGCAATATGTGGGTGAGGAGATGGAGGGGGTGAATCTGTTTAACGATGGGAAGAATATGAGGATGCTTGTCAAAAATCAAGAAAAGGAAAAGAGCCGGGCAGAGAATGGAATTGCGATAGAGTTGATAAAGGAAGGAGGAGAAGAATTGAATGAAGAAATAGTAGTATATTTTTTAATAAATATTGGATGGAGGGTAAGTCCGGTAGATGGGGGAGAATGTTTGTTTTTTGCCCATTTATAAGGAAGAAAGGGGAGATGACCGGAGACTGTGGAGAACTAATAAATGGGAATACTTTGTTTGGATCATATAGCGAAAGTGTACGAAAGGATAAATTAAAAAAAGATTAAGAGGAGTGATAGAGACACAGTTGGGAGAGGAGCAGTATGGGTACACAGGAAGGGCAGCAGTACTTCGGACCTGCTTTTTGCTTTAAGAATAGTGCTGAAGAAGAGTTGGGAATTTAATAAAACAGCATATATAGTATTCTTGAACTTAAGAAAGGTATTTAACTCGGTAGCCAGACTTTGGAGGATGTTGGGAGAGGTGTACTGAGTGAAGGAAAGACTGAGAAGAGCAATAAAAAAGCTCGTATAGTGTCTGTGAATCTAAAGTTAAAACTAGATTAAAAATGAGAAATGGTTTTGAGGTAAGGGACGGAGTGAGCGCAGGGAAGTGGCTGTTCCAACTCTTATAGCTACTTTGCCTGTAGTGATCAGAAGGCGGGAGGTTAAAGAGGAATTTCCGAAATGGATGGTGATATAATAGTGGTACGCGACCATTTGACGTGTTTGGAGGTGGGGAGCGCATTATAATATAGGCGGATTTCAACCCAGTGTGGCCGCCTTGTGAACAGTGCCGGATTAAGACATTGCGGGGCCCTGGGCCATTTGAAAATGCGGGGCCCTTTTCCATAAATAATGAAAATAAAGATTAAATTTAATTTTGAAAGACAAATAATTTTCCATAAATAATGAAAATAAAAGTAAATTTAATTTTAAAAGACATATATATTATCAAAACGTCACAATATTGCGTATCATACAAATCATCAAAATATGTATGTGCTACTAGACATATTAGCGTCATATATCATCAAAGTAGAATTTCATACAATAAATACATCAATACATGCTACTATTATATATATATATATATATTATATATATATATATATATATATATATATATATAATATATATATATATATATATATATATATATATATATATATATATATATATATAAATATTAAAATATTTTTATAATTATAAATATAATCACTACAGTGTTATTCAGTATATCAATATATATATAAATTACTATATATATATATATTAATATATATAGTATATATAATATATATATATATATATATATATATATATATATATATATATATATATTATATATATATATATATATATATTATATATATATATATATATATATATATATATAATATTTATATATATATATATATATATATATATATAATCACTACAGTGTTATTCATCAGTACGAGTACTAATCAAAATATTTTATCAACTCTACGTCTCTACAGTGGCTTTTTTCTTGCCTTACGTTTTGAAAATTCATCGATGATTTCTTCGAAGTCAATGACTCCTGTGAGATCAGACTCGATGGCGAGTAGAGATAAATCACACAATTTTTCTTGACTAAGGGTAGATCGCAAATAATTTTTAACTCTTTTTAAAACGGAAAAAGACCGCTCGCCTTCGGTATTAGCCACAGGAAGCGTTAGGTAGATTCGGTATGCAATGTCAACATTTGGAAAGCTTGCGAGAAGACTGCCTCCACTAGTACACCGTAAATGATTCAAGACACATAGGAGAAGACAAGTCATCAATCTCAGCAAGCTCAGAACAATCAGACAAATAGTTTGAAAATTGAATTAATTCATCTGTAAAATCATCCACATTATCAAAGTCCAATGGGTATTTTTCTTTCATGTTTTTTGCTGCTTCTCTAACCTCAGCATCCGTTAGAGATTTTATTTTATACAAAAATTCAAAATTAGCATTTAATTCCGAATAAACTTTTTTCCTTCTTATTAATTCAATATTTAACGAATCCAGAATTACTAAGTACGTTTTCACTCTAAACTGGTCCTTTCCTGAAAATATATGATCATTCTCACTTTCTCCAGCAGTACGTTTTCTTTTCGCAGCATGCATCTATCTCGCGGAGAGTGGGAAGCAGGAGCGATGATGGGGCGTCTGCCTGCGAGTACGAAGCGTCATTGGCACCTTCCTTACCAGGGAAGACCTCTTCTTCTTCTCGCGAGGATGGCCAATCTTCAAGTCGGGGTAAAGGTTTGTCTCGGACTCGGCTCGCCTCGTAGATGTTTCTAGACGGCCCAGGCGCCGCCTTCCCGAGATAACCTCCACCCCGCCAGAAAGATCGTCCAAGAGCTCAACGGGTCGAGAAAAGGCTCTACTTTTCCGTAAAAAGGCGGAAAATCCGCCTTTTTTCGACCTCGAAGCAGGGAAAGCTCGACCGCCACGGCTGCACCCTCTCCGGGACTCGACCCTTCGATTTGAGTTTTTCACTTTTGGTCCCGGAAGACCGCCACCTCGTTCTGGCAGTCTCTCCGTACCTCCGGCTTAGGACTCTAGTCGAGAGAGCTTTATCCCAGTGAGAGGGCAAAGGTAGGACATAATGCCTTCTCGCTCTCCTACTTTACGTAGGAGAGCTGCGACAACTGTGAGAAGACACTCGTGTCCCGCCCCTGCCTGGCGGTCTCATCGAGCTTTGCCCTGCTGACACAGGCAGACGCGGTGGAGGTCCTCCCATCCCGCCTCAGTCCCCACGCTCTAGGCCCTGCGTACCACTCCTGAACGCAGAGAGAGACGTGACATTGACATTAACACGGGATGCTCGGAACCTCCGAGTGGTGACACCCGGGAGAAACTCATCTCCCGGTTGCCTCAACATCGTCTTCCCTGTTCCACCCCTCCTCGTGCTACTACTATCGGGGAGAGTGAGGAACGACGGGTTCCGATGATTGGTGTCTGCCTGAGAGAAGCGTCATTGGCACCTTCCTCCAGGGAGGAAGTCCTCTACTTCTCGAGAGGATGGCCAATCTTCAAGTCGGGGTAAAGGTTTGTCTCGGACTGTGCTCTCCTCGTAGCCGCTACAAGGCGGCCCAGGAGCTGCCACTCCGAGATAACCCCTCACCCGCCTAAAAGATCGTCCAAGACCTTGGCAGGTCGAGCAAAAGCTCTACTTTTCCGTGAAAAGGCGGAAAATTCCGCCTTTTTCGACCAAAATCACGGAAAAGTTCGATCACCCGGCTGCACCCTCTCCGGGACTTGACACCTCGATTTTGAGTTTTTCACCTTTGGTCACGGAAGACCGCCTCGTTCCTGCAGTCTCTCCGTACCTCCGGCTTCCCACTCGTCGAGAGAGCAATATCACCGTGAGAGGGCCACGGGACATAATAATGCCTGTGAACTGCCTGGTTAGTCCCTGGAAGGATGTCACCAACAGCTCACAAGACACTACTCGTCCCGCCCCAGCCGGGCGTTCTCATCGAGCTTTGCCCTCCTGACACAGGCAGACGCGGTGGAGGTCCTCCCATCCCGCCTCAGTCCCCACGCTCTAGGCCCTGCGTACCACTCCTGACCGCAGAGAGAGACGTGACATTGACATTAACACGGGATGCTCGGAACCTCCGAGTGGTGACACCCGGGAGAAACTCATCTCCCGGTTGCCTCAACATCGTCTTCCCTGTTCCACCCCTCCTCGTGCTACTACTATCGGGGAGAGTGAGGAACGACGGGTTCCGATGATTGGTGTCTGCCTGAGAGAAGCGTCATTGGCACCTTCCTCCAGGGAGGAAGTCCTCTACTTCTCGAGAGGATGGCCAATCTTCAAGTCGGGGTAAAGGTTTGTCTCGGACTGTGCTCTCCTCGTAGCCGCTACAAGGCGGCCCAGGAGCTGCCACTCCGAGATAACCCCTCACCCGCCTAAAAGATCGTCCAAGACCTTGGCAGGTCGAGCAAAAGCTCTACTTTTCCGTGAAAAGGCGGAAAATTCCGCCTTTTTCGACCAAAATCACGGAAAAGTTCGATCACCCGGCTGCACCCTCTCCGGGACTTGACACCTCGATTTTGAGTTTTTCACCTTTGGTCACGGAAGACCGCCTCGTTCCTGCAGTCTCTCCGTACCTCCGGCTTCCCACTCGTCGAGAGAGCAATATCACCGTGAGAGGGCCACGGGACATAATAATGCCTGTGAACTGCCTGGTTAGTCCCTGGAAGGATGTCACCAACAGCTCACAAGACACTACTCGTCCCGCCCCAGCCGGGCGTTCTCATCGAGCTTTGCCCTCCTGACACAGGCAGACGCGGTGGAGGTCCTCCCATCCCGCCTCAGTCCCCACGCTCTAGGCCCTGCGTACCACTCCTGACCGCAGAGAGAGACGTGACATTGACATTAACACGGGATGCTCGGAACCTCCGAGTGGTGACACCCGGGAGAAACTCATCTCCCGGTTGCCTCAACATCGTCTTCCCTGTTCCACCCCTCCTCGTGCTACTACTATCGGGGAGAGTGAGGAACGACGGGTTCCGATGATTGGTGTCTGCCTGAGAGAAGCGTCATTGGCACCTTCCTCCAGGGAGGAAGTCCTCTACTTCTCGAGAGGATGGCCAATCTTCAAGTCGGGGTAAAGGTTTGTCTCGGACTGTGCTCTCCTCGTAGCCGCTACAAGGCGGCCCAGGAGCTGCCACTCCGAGATAACCCCTCACCCGCCTAAAAGATCGTCCAAGACCTTGGCAGGTCGAGCAAAAGCTCTACTTTTCCGTGAAAAGGCGGAAAATTCCGCCTTTTTCGACCAAAATCACGGAAAAGTTCGATCACCCGGCTGCACCCTCTCCGGGACTTGACACCTCGATTTTGAGTTTTTCACCTTTGGTCACGGAAGACCGCCTCGTTCCTGCAGTCTCTCCGTACCTCCGGCTTCCCACTCGTCGAGAGAGCAATATCACCGTGAGAGGGCCACGGGACATAATAATGCCTGTGAACTGCCTGGTTAGTCCCTGGAAGGATGTCACCAACAGCTCACAAGACACTACTCGTCCCGCCCCAGCCGGGCGTTCTCATCGAGCTTTGCCCTCCTGACACAGGCAGACGCGGTGGAGGTCCTCCCATCCCGCCTCAGTCCCCACGCTCTAGGCCCTGCGTACCACTCCTGACCGCAGAGAGAGACGTGACATTGACATTAACACGGGATGCTCGGAACCTCCGAGTGGTGACACCCGGGAGAAACTCATCTCCCGGCTGCCTCACCATCATCTTCCCTGTTCCACCTCTCCGAATGCCTCTATGTCTCGGAGAGTTGGGAGCAGGGGCGATGATGGGTGTCGTCTGCCTGCCTGACTGAGAGCTTGGTAGCTAGCTCTCAGCTGGTGGGGAGATCCTACCGTATCCAGCCTTAGTCCCCACGGTCTAGGCCCTGTATACCACTCCTGAATACAGAGAGACGCGTGACATTGACATTGGTGCTGGATACTCGGACCTCTCCGAGAGTGGTGGCTGTCGGCAGTGATTACTACTGCCAGGCAGCCTCAGATGCCTCTTCCTACTCTCCCTAGCTACCGGAGAGGTCGGAAGGAGAAAGTCATCGACACGCCTCCCTGGTTCGGCCGAACCAGGTATGTCTCTTTTCTCACTCGGCACCCCCTATATCAAGTTGGGGCAGAAATTCGTCATAATAATGTGGCAAACACTCGTACTTTTTTTTGTCGAATTTGATAGAAAATAACATCTAAAGGCTTGAAAAGCGCTTTAAATAAAATTAATTTTATAGAAAAAAAATTTTTCCGCGGCCCAGCTACCCCTCTCTATACATAATGCTTCCTCGCCCCGTATACCACCCCACCCGTCAGCAAAATTTAGTCAAAAAAATTTTGGGTGGTGCAGTGGCTTAACTTGAAATTTTTGGCATCCTTTCAAACTTCGGGAGAGTACGTTTCAGACCGAGACGAGCCTACTGGTAGTCTCTCCTGGAGATTTTTTTTCGAAAAACCAACTTTTTTTTTTTGGTGCAGCGGCTTAACGAAAAATCGAAAAAATTCTAAGTCCCCCGACCAAAATTTCGACCAAACCAGACTTCGGGAGAGCACGTTTCAGACCCAGACGAGTACGTGGGTAAGCTCGTTGCGAGACATTTTTAAAATTCCCTATATAAAATTTTCCGAAATTCTGTGGTGCAGTGGCTTATTGAAAAATCGAAAAAATTCTAAGTCCCCCGACCAAAATTTCGACCAAACCAGACTTCGGGAGAGCACGTTTCAGACCCGGACGAGTACGTGGACAGTCTCGTTCCGAGACACTTTGCTAATCCCCAGCCATTTTTTCGGACCAAAATTTTTTCTAAGTCCCCACTCGGGCAGACTCGAGAAAATTCTAAGTTCCCGACCAAAATTTCGACCAAACCAGACTTCGGGAGAGCGCGTTTCAGACCCAGACGAGTACGTGGGTACGGTCGTTGCGAGACATTTTTTAAATTCCCTATATAAAATTTTCCGAAATTCTCTGGTGCAGAGGCTTATCGAAAAATCCAAAAATTTTCAAAGTCCCCAGACCAAAATTTCGACCAAACCAGACTTCGGGAGAGCACGTTTCACACCCAGACGAGTACGTGGACACTCTCGTTCAGAGTCACTTTCCTAATCGCCAGCCATTTTTCGGGACCGACCGACCAAAATTTTTCAAAGTCCAGCACTCAACTCGGAGGGAAAATTTCTGACTCTGGGCGGCCCTATGATCGCCCTTGTCGAGCGCGGCCGAGAAATACCCTTCCCAAATCCAGGTTTTCACGGGAAATCTCGCGCAGCGAAACTTCCTTTCCTTCCCGCCGGGACTCAGGGTCGGAAGAGGAGATTTCTCAGGCAACAACGCGCGAGATTTTCCAAAGTCGGATTTTGGACTGAGGGGGGATATTTCTTACCGTGGGCGGCCATATGATCGCCCTTGTCGAGCGCGGCCGAGAAATACCTTCCCAAATCCAGCTTTTCACGGGAAATCTCGCGCAGCGAAAACTCCTCTCCTTCCCAGGCCCCCCGCCGGGACTTAGAGTCCAAAGAGGAGCTTTCTCGGGCAACAACGCGCGAGATTTTCCAAAGTCGGATTTTGGACTGAGGGGGGATATTTCTTACCGTGGGCGGCCATATGATCGCCCTTGTCGAGCGCGGCCGAGAAATACCCTTCCCAAATCCAGGTTTTCACGGAAAATCTCGCGCAGCGAAACTTCCTTTCCTACCCGCCGGGACTCAGGGTCGGAAGAGGAGATTTCTCAGGCAACAACGCGCGAGATTTTTCCAAAGTCGGATTTTGGACTGAGGGGGGATATCTCTTACCGTGGGCGGCCATATGATCGCCCTTGTCGAGCGCGGCCGAGAAATACCTTCCCAAATCCAGCTTTTCACGGGAAATCTCGCGCAGCGAAAACTCCTCTCCTTCCCAGGCCCCCCGCCGGGACTTAGAGTCCAAAGAGGAGCTTTCTCGGGCAACAACGCGCGAGATTTTCCAAAGTCGGATTTTGGACTGAGGGGGGATATTTCTTACCGTGGGCGGCCATATGATCGCCCCTGTCGAGCGCGGCCGAGAAATACCCTTCCTAAATCCAGGTTTTCACGGGAAATCTCGCGCAGCGAAACCTCCTTTCCTTCCCGCCGGGACTCAGGGTCGAAAGAGGAGCTTTCTCAGGCAACAACGCGCGACAAGGGCGATCATATGGCCGCCCACGGTAAGAAATATCCCCCCTCAGTCCAAAATCCGACTTTGGAAAATCTCGCGCGTTGTTGCCTGAGAAATCTCCTCTTCCGACCCTGAGTCCCGGCGGGAAGGAAAGGAGGTTTCGCTGCGCGAGATTTCCCGTGAAAACCTGGATTTAGGAAGGGTATTTCTCGGCCGCGCTCGACAGGGGCGATCATATGGCCGCCCACGGTAAGAAATATCCCCCCTCAGTCCAAAATCCGACTTTGGAAAATCTCGCGCGTTGTTGCCCGAGAAAGCTCCTCTTTGGACTCTAAGTCCCGGCGGGGGGCCTGGGAAGGAGAGGAGTTTTCCGCTGCGCGAGATTTCCCGTGAAAAGCTGGATTTGGGAAGGTATTTCTCGGCCGCGCTCGACAAGGGCGATCATATGGCCGCCCACGGTAAGAAATATCCCCCCTCAGTCCAAAATCCGACTTTGGAAAATCTCGCGCGTTGTTGCCTGAGAAATCTCCTCTTCCGACCCTGAGTCCCGGCGGGTAGGAAAGGAAGTTTCGCTGCGCGAGATTTTCCGTGAAAACCTGGATTTGGGAAGGGTATTTCTCGGCCGCGCTTCGACAAGGGCGATCATATGGCCGCCCACGGTAAGAGATATCCCCCCTCAGTCCAAAATCCGACTTTGGAAAATCTCGCGCGTTGTTGCCCGAGAAAGCTCCTCTTTGGACTCTAAGTCCCGGCGGGGGGCCTGGGAAGGAGAGGAGTTTTCGCTGCGCGAGATTTCCCGTGAAAAGCTGGATTTGGGAAGGTATTTCTCGGCCGCGCTCGACAAGGGCGATCATATGGCCGCCCACGGTAAGAAATATCCCCCCTCAGTCCAAAATCCGACTTTGGAAAATCTCGCGCGTTGTTGCCTGAGAAATCTCCTCTTCCGACCCTGAGTCCCGGCGGGAAGGAAAGGAAGTTTCGCTGCGCGAGATTTCCCGTGAAAACCTGGATTTGGGAAGGGTATTTCTCGGCCGCGCTCGACAAGGGCGATCATAGGGCCGCCCAGAGTCAGAAATTTTCCCTCCGAGTTGAGTGCTGGACTTTGAAAAATTTTGGTCGGTCGGTCCCGAAAAATGGCTGGCGATTAGGAAAGTGACTCTGAACGAGAGTGTCCACGTACTCGTCTGGGTGTGAAACGTGCTCTCCCGAAGTCTGGTTTGGTCGAAATTTTGGTCTGGGGACTTTGAAAATTTTTGGATTTTTCGATAAGCCTCTGCACCAGAGAATTTCGGAAAATTTTATATAGGGAATTTAAAAAATGTCTCGCAACGACCGTACCCACGTACTCGTCTGGGTCTGAAACGCGCTCTCCCGAAGTCTGGTTTGGTCGAAATTTTGGTCGGGAACTTAGAATTTTCTCGAGTCTGCCCGAGTGGGGACTTAGAAAAAATTTTGGTCCGAAAAAATGGCTGGGGATTAGCAAAGTGTCTCGGAACGAGACTGTCCACGTACTCGTCCGGGTCTGAAACGTGCTCTCCCGAAGTCTGGTTTGGTCGAAATTTTGGTCGGGGGACTTAGAATTTTTTCGATTTTTCAATAAGCCACTGCACCACAGAATTTCGGAAAATTTTATATAGGGAATTTTAAAAATGTCTCGCAACGAGCTTACCCACGTACTCGTCTGGGTCTGAAACGTGCTCTCCCGAAGTCTGGTTTGGTCGAAATTTTGGTCGGGGGACTTAGAATTTTTTCGATTTTTCGTTAAGCCGCTGCACCAAAAAAAAAAAGTTGGTTTTTCGAAAAAAAATCTCCAGGAGAGACTACCAGTAGGCTCGTCTCGGTCTGAAACGTACTCTCCCGAAGTTTGAAAGGATGCCAAAAATTTCAAGTTAAGCCACTGCACCACCCAAAATTTTTTTGACTAAATTTTGCTGACGGGTGGGGTGGTATACGGGGCGAGGAAGCATTATGTATAGAGAGGGGTAGCTGGGCCGCGGAAAAATTTTTTTTCTATAAAATTAATTTTATTTAAAGCGCTTTTCAAGCCTTTAGATGTTATTTTCTATCAAATTCGACAAAAAAAAGTACGAGTGTTTGCCACATTATTATGACGAATTTCTGCCCCAACTTGATATAGGGGGTGCCGAGTGAGAAAAGAGACATACCTGGTTCGGCCGAACCAGGGAGGCGTGTCGATGACTTTCTCCTTCCGACCTCTCCGGTAGCTAGGGAGAGTAGGAAGAGGCATCTGAGGCTGCCTGGCAGTAGTAATCACTGCCGACAGCCACCACTCTCGGAGAGGTCCGAGTATCCAGCACCAATGTCAATGTCACGCGTCTCTCTGTATTCAGGAGTGGTATACAGGGCCTAGACCGTGGGGACTAAGGCTGGATACGGTAGGATCTCCCCACCAGCTGAGAGCTAGCTACCAAGCTCTCAGTCAGGCAGGCAGACGACACCCATCATCGCCCCTGCTCCCAACTCTCCGAGACATAGAGGCATTCGGAGAGGTGGAACAGGGAAGATGATGGTGAGGCAGCCGGGAGATGAGTTTCTCCCGGGTGTCACCACTCGGAGGTTCCGAGCATCCCGTGTTAATGTCAATGTCACGTCTCTCTCTGCGGTCAGGAGTGGTACGCAGGGCCTAGAGCGTGGGGACTGAGGCGGGATGGGAGGACCTCCACCGCGTCTGCCTGTGTCAGGAGGGCAAAGCTCGATGAGAACGCCCGGCTGGGGCGGGACGAGTAGTGTCTTGTGAGCTGTTGGTGACATCCTTCCAGGGACTAACCAGGCAGTTCACAGGCATTATTATGTCCCGTGGCCCTCTCACGGTGATATTGCTCTCTCGACGAGTGGGAAGCCGGAGGTACGGAGAGACTGCAGGAACGAGGCGGTCTTCCGTGACCAAAGGTGAAAAACTCAAAATCGAGGTGTCAAGTCCCGGAGAGGGTGCAGCCGGGTGATCGAACTTTTCCGTGATTTTGGTCGAAAAAGGCGGAATTTTCCGCCTTTTCACGGAAAAGTAGAGCTTTTGCTCGACCTGCCAAGGTCTTGGACGATCTTTTAGGCGGGTGAGGGGTTATCTCGGAGTGGCAGCTCCTGGGCCGCCTTGTAGCGGCTACGAGGAGAGCACAGTCCGAGACAAACCTTTACCCCGACTTGAAGATTGGCCATCCTCTCGAGAAGTAGAGGACTTCCTCCCTGGAGGAAGGTGCCAATGACGCTTCTCTCAGGCAGACACCAATCATCGGAACCCGTCGTTCCTCACTCTCCCCGATAGTAGTAGCACGAGGAGGGGTGGAACAGGGAAGACGATGTTGAGGCAACCGGGAGATGAGTTTCTCCCGGGTGTCACCACTCGGAGGTTCCGAGCATCCCGTGTTAATGTCAATGTCACGTCTCTCTCTGCGGTCAGGAGTGGTACGCAGGGCCTAGAGCGTGGGGACTGAGGCGGGATGGGAGGACCTCCACCGCGTCTGCCTGTGTCAGGAGGGCAAAGCTCGATGAGAACGCCCGGCTGGGGCGGGACGAGTAGTGTCTTGTGAGCTGTTGGTGACATCCTTCCAGGGACTAACCAGGCAGTTCACAGGCATTATTATGTCCCGTGGCCCTCTCACGGTGATATTGCTCTCTCGACGAGTGGGAAGCCGGAGGTACGGAGAGACTGCAGGAACGAGGCGGTCTTCCGTGACCAAAGGTGAAAAACTCAAAATCGAGGTGTCAAGTCCCGGAGAGGGTGCAGCCGGGTGATCGAACTTTTCCGTGATTTTGGTCGAAAAAGGCGGAATTTTCCGCCTTTTCACGGAAAAGTAGAGCTTTTGCTCGACCTGCCAAGGTCTTGGACGATCTTTTAGGCGGGTGAGGGGTTATCTCGGAGTGGCAGCTCCTGGGCCGCCTTGTAGCGGCTACGAGGAGAGCACAGTCCGAGACAAACCTTTACCCCGACTTGAAGATTGGCCATCCTCTCGAGAAGTAGAGGACTTCCTCCCTGGAGGAAGGTGCCAATGACGCTTCTCTCAGGCAGACACCAATCATCGGAACCCGTCGTTCCTCACTCTCCCCGATAGTAGTAGCACGAGGAGGGGTGGAACAGGGAAGACGATGTTGAGGCAACCGGGAGATGAGTTTCTCCCGGGTGTCACCACTCGGAGGTTCCGAGCATCCCGTGTTAATGTCAATGTCACGTCTCTCTCTGCGGTCAGGAGTGGTACGCAGGGCCTAGAGCGTGGGGACTGAGGCGGGATGGGAGGAACTTCAGCGCGTCTGCCTGTGTCAGGAGGGCAAAGCTCGATGAGAACGCCCGGCTGGGGCGGGACGAGTAGTGTCTTGTGAGCTGTTGGTGACATCCTTCCAGGGACTAACCAGGCAGTTCACAGGCATTATTATGTCCCGTGGCCCTCTCACGGTGATATTGCTCTCTCGACGAGTGGGAAGCCGGAGGTACGGAGAGACTGCAGGAACGAGGCGGTCTTCCGTGACCAAAGGTGAAAAACTCAAAATCGAGGTGTCAAGTCCCGGAGAGGGTGCAGCCGGGTGATCGAACTTTTCCGTGATTTTGGTCGAAAAAGGCGGAATTTTCCGCCTTTTCACGGAAAAGTAGAGCTTTTGCTCGACCTGCCAAGGTCTTGGACGATCTTTTAGGCGGGTGAGGGGTTATCTCGGAGTGGCAGCTCCTGGGCCGCCTTGTAGCGGCTACGAGGAAAGCACAGTCCGAGACAAACCTTTACCCCGACTTGAAGATTGGCCATCCTCTCGAGAAGTAGAGGACTTCCTCCCTGGAGGAAGGTGCCAATGACGCTTCTCTCAGGCAGACACCAATCATCGGAACCCGTCGTTCCTCACTCTCCCCGATAGTAGTAGCACGAGGAGGGGTGGAACAGGGAAGACGATGTTGAGGCAACCGGGAGATGAGTTTCTCCCGGGTGTCACCACTCGGAGGTTCCGAGCATCCCGTGTTAATGTCAATGTCACGTCTCTCTCTGCGTTCAGGAGTGGTACGCAGGGCCTAGAGCGTGGGGACTGAGGCGGGATGGGAGGACCTCCACCGCGTCTGCCTGTGTCAGCTGGGCAAAGCTCGATGAGACCGCCAGGCAGGGGCGGGACACGAGTGTCTTCTCACAGTTGTCGCAGCTCTCCTACGTAAAGTAGGAGAGCGAGAAGGCATTATGTCCTCCCTTTGCCCTCTCACTGGGATAAAGCTCTCTCGACTAGAGTCCTAAGCCGGAGGTACGGAGAGACTGCCAGAACGAGGTGGCGGTCTTCCGGGACCAAAAGTGAAAAACTCAAATCGAGGGGTCGAGTCCCGGAGAGGGTGCAGCCGTGGCGGTCGAGCTTTCCCTGCTTCGAGGTCGAAAAAAGGCGGATTTTCCGCCTTTTTACGGAAAAGTAGAGCCTTTTCTCGACCCGTTGAGCTCTTGGACGATCTTCCAGGCGGGGTGGAGGTTATCTCGGGAAGGCGGCGCCTGGGCCGTCTAGAAACATCTACGAGGCGAGCCGAGTCCGAGACAAACCTTTACCCCGACTTGAAGATTGGCCATCCTCGCGAGAAGAAGAAGAGGTCTTCCCTGGTAAGGAAGGTGCCAATGACGCTTCGTACTCGCAGGCAGACGCCCCATCATCGCTCCTGCTTCCCACTCTCCGCGAGATAGATGCATGCGGAGAGGTGGAACGGGGAAGATGATGGTGAGGCATCCGGGAGATGAGTTTCTCCCGGGTGTCACCACTCGGAGGTTCCGAGCATCCCGTGTTAATGTCAATGTCACGTCTCTCTCTGCGTTTTGGATTTTTGTATAAAATAAAATCTCTAACGGATGCTGAGGTTAGAGAAGCAGCAAAAAACATGAAAGAAAAATACCCATTGGACTTTGATAATGTGGATGATTTTACAGATGAATTAATTCAATTTTCAAACTATTTGTCTGATTGTTCTGAGCTTGCTGAGATTGATGACTTGTCTTCCCCTATGTGTCTTGAATCATTTACGGTGTACTAGTGGAGGCAGTCTTCTCGCAAGCTTTCCAAATGTTGACATTGCATACCGAATCTACCTAACGCTTCCTGTGGCTAATACCGAAGGCGAGCGGTCTTTTTCCGTTTTAAAAAGAGTTAAAAATTATTTGCGATCTACCCTTAGTCAAGAAAAATTGTGTGATTTATCTCTACTCGCCATCGAGTCTGATCTCACAGGAGTCATTGACTTCGAAGAAATCATCGATGAATTTTCAAAACGTAAGGCAAGAAAAAAGCCACTGTAGAGACGTAGAGTTGATAAAATATTTTGATTAGTACTCGTACTGAATAACACTGTAGTGATTATATATAATATATATATATATATAATATATATATATATATATATATTATATATATTTATATATATATATATATATATATATATATATATATTATTATATATAATATATATATATATATATTTTATATATATATATAATATATATTAATATATACTATATATATATATATATATATATATAATGTAATTATAGCATATATTGATATACTGAATAACACTGTAGTGATTAGTATTATATATATATTATTATATATATATATATATATATATATTATATATATAAATATATTATAATTATATATATATTAAATATATATATATATAT
>JABUQX010037731.1:30000-32500 GCA_015478945.1 Trachelipus rathkii
AATAATAATAATAATAATAATAATAATAATAATAATAATAATAATAATAATAATAATAATAATAATAATAATAATAATAATAATAATAATAATAATAATAATAAGAATCAGAAACAATTTATTCAGAAAATGAACAATATACATTATTAATTTAACATATTATAGTACAATATTTAATGCAATAAAATTTCTGAAAGGGGGTTACTAATTTCAACACAATGTTATGTCCTTTGAGCCCCAAAATAATACAGGTATAATTAAATTTAAGTAATTAGGTTTAAGGATTGAGCTCAATGTAATCCCAAAACCAATTTTGATACAATTAGAATACATAATAATAATAATATTTATAAATATAATAGGGACAAGTTTAACAATGATAAAATAATAATTACAGTAATGAAAGTAACACTAATAATAATAATAATAATAATAATAATAATAATAATAATAATAATAATAATAATAATAATAATAATAATAATAATAATAATAATAATAATAATAATAATAATAATAATAATAATAATAATCATTTGATAATAATAATAATAATAATACACAAAATAACAAAAATCCACAGCAATAATAATAATAATAATAATAATAATAATAATAATAATAATATAATAATAATAATAATAATAATAATAATAATAATAATAATAATAATAATAATAATAATAATAATAATAATAATAATAATAATAATAATAATAATAATAATAATAATAATAATAATAATAAAGTAACAGTAATTATAAGACTACTACTAGTAAGAATAATTATAATAATCATAATAATAGTAATAACTATAAGTTGTAGTTATTTAAGATAATATTCTACTAAACAATACTAACAATTTTTAAGAGTAGTTATACTAAGGTAACAACAACCAAGGTAATGGTGGTTATTATACTGATATGGATGATGATTAGTGTAATTATAAAATGATAGTCGAATAATAATGAATAATAATAATAATAATATAATAATAATAATAATAATAATAATAATAATAATAATAATAATAATAATAATAATAATAATAATAATAATAATAATAATAATAATAATAATAATAATAGCTAGATTTTACAAAAGTTAAATCGCTGAGTTAGTTATTTATTAATATTTATTTAGATAATAAGTTTTTATTTTTGTAGCAAAAGATTTAGTAGAGGTTTCGGTTTTGATGTCTTGTGGCATTGAGTTGTAAAGTTTAGCTGCTTTGCAGCTGACGCATTGAGTGGCTTTTTTTAGTCTACAGAAGGGAGCGTTTATGTAAGCATTATTTCGTAAATTAATTTGATTTGCCTCGCACCTTGCTTGATTTGAGTGAAAATTTGCTAGCAAGAACTCGCAGCATTGTTATAAAATCTATGTATCTCTTTAGGGGTGATATATTGAGTAAGTCTTTAAACTGCAATATCTTTAGTTTTTTGAATAATGGTTGTGTCTGTAAAAGTCTCTTATATTGCTAATGAGACGAATCAATCGCTTTTGAATTACAATTACAGGATGGATTACTGAGTTACTTGGGGTTCGTAGATAGGAAGAGAGTATAGTAAATGGGGGTGTATCAATGCATAGCATATTTTTTTAAGAATGGAAAGCGGTACAATATTTTTTAACTTTCTTAGCACATACAGTATATAGCTACATGTATTTTGACAGTCTGCTAACTAGGTTGTTAATATTTTCTTTAAATGTCAGTTTTTCATCGATTTTTAGCATTTTTAGCATTTTAGCATTTGAAGAAATTAATAATAAAATAATAATAATAATAATAATAATAATAATAATAATAATAATAATAATAATAATAATAATAATAATAATAATAATAATAATAATAATAATAAGAAGAAGAAGAAGAAGAAGAAGAAGAAGAAGAAGAAGAAGAAGAAGAAGAAGAAGAAGAAGAAGAAGAAGAAGAAGAAGAAGAAGAAGAAGAAGAAGAAGAAGAAGAAGAAGAAGAAGAAGAAGAAGAAGAAGAAGAAGAAGAAGAAGAAGAAGAAGAAAAACGTATGATAATATAATAATAATGATAATAAAAACGTTTGATAATACAATAATAATGATAATGTTTAGCACATTAATGTTATTAATGTATACGTATATTGCAGTAATATAGCTTCCGAATAGGTGAGATACAGATGAAAGAACAGCAATTCTCAAATAATTGACAGATATAAGCTTACCAGAGAGATTTTTTAAATAGCCACAAAAATGAGCAACATATAGTTAATTCTAGAAATTACTCACCTAAGTTCTTAAATATCTAATTTAATTTATAACGTGAAGTGAATTTGTTAAATTCCATTCTTACTCGTCAAAAATATTTGTTACAAATTTTGTTAATTTTCATACTGTTTTTATGTGCACCCTTTGTAAGTAGCTGAGTGGTATAGTAGGTGTGTTTTGTAGCCCTCATCAAAACTATAAACATAGTGTATCTATGCCACAAATATATGTTTTGTGAATGATAAGACACAAT
>JABUQX010037731.1:42500-52193 GCA_015478945.1 Trachelipus rathkii
GCCGGCGCACGAAACGTGAGTTGGTTTCTCTCTCTCTCTCTCTCTCTCTCTCTCTCGTCTCTCTCCTCTCTCTCTCTCTCTCTCTCTCTCTCTCTCTCTTCTCTCTCTCTCTTCTCTCTCTCTCTCTCTCTCTCTCTCTCTCTCTCTCTCTGTATATATATAATTATATTATATATAATATATAATATATATATATATATATATACTATTATATATTATTAATACTATAATATTTATTATATTCTCCGTACTATATATATTATATATATATATAATAGTATATATATCATATATATATAATATTATATATATATATATATATATGCAAAATAATTTCCCAATTTTTTACTGACCAAAATATGGAAGTAGTAGTCGTAGTAAGTAGTAGTAGTAGTAGTAGTAGTAGTAGTAGAAGTAGTAGTAATAGAAGTAGAAGTAATAGTAGTATTAGTATTAGTAATAGTAGTAGAAGTAGTAGTAAAAGAAGTAGTCGTAGTATAAGCGTTGTCTTTCTTTAAAATCTAAAATATTGCAGATTTAATTTCAAATATTTTTTTCCATTTATATATATTATCATAATGTGGTACCCAATGGCAAATGTAACCAAAAGAACCAAAGGAGTATACTAACAAATCATAGCTTTACACACACACACACACACACACACACACACACACACACACACACACACACACACACACACACACACACACATACACACACACACTGCAAATAAATTAAAATAGTTATATACATATTCTCTCTCTCTCTCTCTCTCTCTCTCTCTCTCTCTCTCTCCTCTCTTCTCTTCTCTCTCTCTCTCTCTTTCTCTCTCCTTCTCTCTCTTCTCTCTATATTTTTGCACATAAGATATGTATTATTGCCAAGTAAATGAACAAGGTTAAAATCGTTTGAGAAAATAATAGAAAATATATCATAGATTCTTTGTGATATTTTATCACTAACTTTTGTTGTTGATTCGTGGCCTGAGGAGTTGCCTTTGGCAAGTCTCAAGAATTACCCTCGTAGCTCTTCTTATTAGAGAGCAATTTGGCCAATTATATAATTAAATTATCTGTTTCATCTTGAAAGTAAGAAGGAACAAACCCGATAACCATTTCCAAATAAAAAAAGAAAAGAAGAATTGCAAATTCGTATTTATTACTACGCACTTGTAAACACACACACACACCTACACACACACACACCTACACACACACCCGCACACACACACACACACACGCTCACACACACACGCACACATCCAATCAAAAACCCACACCACACACCCCCCACCCCAACATAAAACCAACTCAATAACACACACAACACAACCACAAACCAACAACACCCACATCCACAACAACAACAATAATAATACATCATAACTTAACTAACAAACACTCACTATACTCATCCTAACAACCCACAGACACAACAAAATAACATAAAACCACAACAATATAAAATTGAAAACACTCTTACTTCTTCACTACACAGATACAGAAACAAACACACTATAAAACACACACAAAAAATCCAAACACATAAAATAACACCCACAAATACATAAAAATAACAACATACAAACACCAAACATAATCAATAAATAATAATAATAATAAATAAAAAAAGAACCACACACACAACAAACATATCTAGAAAATTACAACTCAAACACAACTCAACTATACAAATAATTAAACTACAAAATAACAACCAAAAATAAAAATCACCCTAAAAAATAACCAAAACACCTCACAAACAAACATAATCTAACACTAACCCAACTAATACAATAAATCAGGACTCATCAACTAACCATAATCTATCCATATAAACCTACAATACTAAAATAACACACAACAACCAAACTAAACACACATAAAGAAAAAAATCACACAATACACATCCAAATATCCCTAAAACAAAACAATATCAAAGATACTAAGTACAATAATATAACAATAAAAAAACCAAATAACCTAACACAATAAAACATAACAAATACATCAAAAACAAAATAAACACAAAAAAGAAACATCAACATAACTACATTCATAATACTAAAATATATATATATATAGTATATTATATCATATATATTAAAAAAAAACCATACACATAAAAGCCAAACAAAATATAATACAAAAAAACAACAAAACACAAAGCACTAACAAAAAACAACAACAACCTAACAAAAATAAAATACAATCGCACACACAAAAACACTAATAAACAACAAATCAACCAATAACAACAACAAAATCACGCTCAAACACAAAAAACACCCAACCACAAACAAAAAACATAAACAAATAAAAAAAAAATCAAATATAAATACAAAAAATAAAAACAGACACCACCACACAAAACAAAAACAGAAAAACATAAACAGCCTGTAACACTTACGCCTAATACATAAAATAAAATAACAAAAAAAAAGCAGCACTTGTCATAAGCAAAAACAACCAACCACTAACAATAAAAAAACAAAAAGAAAATAGGCTCTTTTCTAACACTCTATTAAAATACCTTATCTATAAAAATTAACACTAATCCACAAACAAGAAATAAGCACTAGCACCCAAATCAAACAAAAAAAAAAACACAACACACAATAAAGGCATTACCTCACAAAAAATAATAGACAAAATGATCTCTGAACTTCCCCAAAAATAAACAAAAATAATCAGACTCAACGACTCTAACTAAAAAAAACACAATCACACTGCAACGATACACTAGAGTTAAGCTTCAACAACCCAACACACCACATCATAACACCAAAACCCACACACAACCCAAATTGTCACGACAAACAATTAAAAATAGATGAAGAATAACTCTGTAAAAAAGAAAACATCGCCCCTTACGAGTGTTTACAACCAGAGAAGGTAGAAGTTTGCGGCACCCTCCCCTCCACAACATTGCTCTTCACATTCACACACACCTCTCCCAACAATCACAACAAAAACAACAAAACAACAACCAACCCACCAACCATCAAAAAAAAAAACACCACCACAAACACACAACAAATACCACTAACCAAACTACAACTAACCCAACAACGTCAACATTACACAAAACAACCAAACAAAAAAAAACCAAAACAACCAAAACCACAAAACAAACACAACAAAATCTAATTAATATTTAGAAAACTGAAGTAGACACACTGCGGAGCACAAAATAAACTACATCTCTCACAGAATCTAAGGAAACACAGAGGTCTGACAGACAAATCACAAAACCAAAACAACACAAAAATCCAAAACCAATACAACAATAAAAAACCCCCAAACACACCCCAATCATAATAAACACACACGACCAAAACAACCAAGAACCACCACCCACTACCAAAAAACCACAATAAAACAACACACCAGAAAGCGAACACACACAACCACACCAACACCCCACAAACCCCTAACACGAACAGCACCACAAAACCACACCCTCCTCACGCCACACAACACACCAGCAACAACCAAACATACCAACACTACACTCAAAAAAAACAAAAAAAAACCGAAACAAAACCCACAAACACACCACACTAAGACCAAACAAACAACGCAACATCAAGACTAAAATCAAGCGGGGACGAACCGAAACACCCAAAACAAACAAAACCACAATACACAAAAACAACACAAAACCCCAACACCCCAAAAAAAAAAAAAACCACCACCAGCAAGATGATGAAAAGGAATCAGATACAAACACCTCGTGATACACGTCTAATAACGACACTGCGAAAACAATAAACCAAACAAACAAAAACCAAAAAAAACCAACAACCACACAAAACCACATACAAAAAACAATACAAAACCTAACATCAAACCATACAACACTATCAACCAAACACAACACTACTAAAAACAAACACACCACGACAACACAAATACCAAATACATGCAATAAAACACAATAACACAACAACCATAATAAATCATATCCCCCTCTTTATTAACAACAAACATAAACAAACCTAAAAAGACTCAACATAATACATACTAACAAAACCCCCACCCAAAAAACCAACAAATACAAAACAACTACTATAGCCTTCACTCAGGAAAAACCACCAAAAAACAAACAAAAAAAAAACAAAACCACCAACCCAAAAACCAACAACAAAACTCTCTACAAAAACACTAACAAGAAACCACAACTCTAAGCATACAAAACAATCCATAAAAACACCATCAATTTCTGCATAACAAACATATAAAACAAACACCAACACCCACGAAACACACAAACTCTCAAAAATAAAACGCGCCTGCATCAATAGGAAAATACTCTATAACACTCACACAGCACTAATTAGAGACAACATAACACAAACAACCAACAACCACAGGCTAAAACACCCACAAACACATCACAACCACAAGCACAAATAACAATACCACACCAAACAACAGACCAACATAACAAAAAAACATAACCTAAATCACTCATACAATACACCACATCCACAACAACACCCAAAATCACCAATCAACTATCAAAATACACATCACCACACTACTGCTACACATCAAACCATCCACTACCAAACACACACCAAAACACAACAAACAAACAAAACACCACACAACCACACACACCACAATACACACAACAAAACACACCACACAAAAATCAAACATAATACACTCTCAACAAACTAATACCAAATCCCCACAAACAAAATCTGAAAAACCAATCACACAACATATACATACACACATCACAACACAACTCTCCACCACTCAACTAAACACAAAACCACAAAAAACAAAACCAACTAGAACACAACTCCACTAAACACCTCAACTACACCTAACCACTACACCAACTCACACACCTCACCCAGAGCCGTTCTCAACCAATACATTACAGACATACGACCAAAATAACAAACAACACCCAAATCATCAAATTTCTCTCCTCTCTCTTCCTCTTCTCTCTCTCTCCTCTATCTCCTCTCCTCTCCTCTCTCCTCTTCTCTCTCTCTCTCTCTCTCTCTCCTCTTCTCTGCTCCCTCGTCTTCCTCCTCTCCCTCTCCTCGCTCGCCTCTCCTCTCTCTTCTCTCTCTCTCTTCTCTCTTCTCTCTCTCTCTCTCTCTCTCTCCATAATTCTAATCTAAAATTGGATATTACTCACATGTGTCTGTCGATTTTATCTATTTTAGTGTTTCCTAATTTAGAATTTTCTGTTTTTTCTACCATAAAAATCTTGCCAATCTGCAACTATATAACTATATAAATCTGTCCCTTTTATTTATCTCCTAATTCCACAGACTATCCTAAATTCTCCGAATATCTAAACTCCAAAAATTGGACACGCACTCTCTTCTTTTAACTGTTATGAAATCATCATTTGACGGTCTTCCTGTAGTTCTGAAAACATATGCCTTCGAGCTTGTATCATGCTTTTGTAAAATGTCTTCTCTCTCATTATCAACTTCATTTCCACCTGCTCGAAGCGTGCTCTTATTTAACATGCGCCGAAAACTATCGTCTTTCCGCTTTAATCTCTGTACTTTGTTATTTTCCTCATGTACTCAATCAGTTTGGAGCGTCATTTGCATTTTCTGCTTCCCTACTTCCTTTTATTTGCACAGTTTCAAATGTTGTTCATCAGGTCATATCGATACCTGCTCTAATTAAGAGGATATTGATATTCCCCAACTCTGGTCAATTAATTGTAGGTCTTTGAACTTTTCACACCAGAGATGTAATAATATAGGCCTCTTCTCTCTCTCTCTCTCTCTCTCCTCCCTCCGTCCTCCCTCTCTCCTCTCCTCATCGATCTCTCTCTCTCTCTTCTCTCTCTCTCTCTCTCTTCTCCTCTCCTCTCTCTCTCTCTCTCTCTCTCTCTATATATATATATATATATTTTATATATATTATATATATTATATATATTATATATATATATTATATATATATATATATATTCATATATATATATAATTATTATATATATATATACTATATCCCAGCAAATATATTATATAATATATTTATATAATATATATATATATATATATATATATATATATTATATATATATATATAATATATATATATATTAATATATATATATATATTATATATATATATATATTATATATATTATATATATATATAATACGCAGAGGTGCCATCCGCAAGATTAACTATTATGGAGTAAATATACATTGGGTATTGATTGTAATGGTAACTGATACATCCTTGCTCTAGATTCTCATATCAAAACCTCAACTGGGCAGTGTAGATAAGGTATTGATACACAAGACTCCATTTAGTTTAGTCCATCGTGGCATAACGTGGTAAAGGCACCTTAACGCGGTCAACTGCTGGGCCCGAGTTCATCTAGAAGGGCTGGAATTTTATTTAATTGGTACTTTTTATCAAATACTTCTATTACACTGCTGGTCTGAGGTGTAGAGGGATGAGCAGTTACCTTATCAAAAATACAAAATATATTCCTCCCCCGGTTTGGATGAGTATTTTTTTTTTTTCACCATTGTGCGGTGCCTGTTTGAAAATAATCATTCGCCCGAGTGGTTGACTGGGAAGAGCCGTGGCATGTCCTGTATGGTGGGGTGCTATTTCACGTAACAGGAAAATCTTTCGCGTTCTTGTTTCTTTTAATGCCCATTCGTGGCGTATTGTTCAGCGCCTAACACATGTGCCGCGGTCATCTGTCTGGTAGGGCCCAGGTTCAATCCCAGCAGGGTGAATTACTCAATAGGGGTATTTTTATTCTGAGCTTTATTAAGTTTATTTTATCAATTCTTTATTATTACAAACAACAAACACTGCTGTGTGAGGTGTGAAACGGATCGAGGCAGTTACCTTATCAAAGGTTAACCTTTATCAATACAATATATCCACCGGTTTATGAGTATTTTTTAATTTTTTTTACCCCTATTGTGCGGTGCCCTGTTTGCCCTACGTGGCGCCGAGTGTGGGGGACATACCCGGAAGAGCGTGGACACTGACAAAACCTCACTGCACAAAAACAAAATCCTGTTATGGTGGGTGGGGGGGTGCTATATTACTACGAGGGAAAAAATCTGTATCGCTTTTCCCTTTAAGTCCATCTTGGCCGTAGTGGTTCAAGCACTTACCGCGGTCATCCTGCCTAGCGTCCAGGTTCATATTCAAGTTTCCAGCAGGTGGTAAATTACTTTAATGGGGGGCTGCATTTTTTTATCATACTTTTATTACACTGCTGTGCGTGTAGAAGGATGAGGCAGAGATTACTTATCAAATATATATTATATATATCTATAATAGTATTATATATATATATATCTATATATATATAATTATATATATATTATATATATATATCATATTATATATAGTATATATAATATTATATTATATTATATATATTATATATCAGTGGTGGTATTCCTTGGCAAGATTATAAATTGGGACTAGGCAGCTCTCTCTTCTTCTCTCTCATCCTCTCTCGTCTCTTCTCATCTGTCTCTCTCTCTCTTCTCTATACACACATATATCATATATATATATATATATATATTATATATATATATATAATAATATAATATATATATATTATATATATATATATTATATATATATATATATATATTATATATTAATATTATTATTATTATTACTTATTATTATTATTATTATTATATTATTATTAAATATTTTATTATTATTATTATTATTTTTATTTCACAAATTAATAATTATTTGCATTATTTTATTATTATAATATTAATAATATAATAATAATAATAATAATAATAATATAATAATAATAATAATAATAATAAATAATAATAATAATAATAAAACAAGAGAAATCTTCCTCTGAACATTGACATTACTTTATCTGTTTTTAATAAAGAACGTAGTCCTTAAAACGATTTTTTAAAACATTACTTTTTGTTTTCGTTAGAAAGCTTTTAAAGCTATTTTTCAATAAAAAAATCTACTTCTTCCATTATGCACTTTTTTCATGAGAGCCATTGTAAAAGAGAAAAACTCAACCTTAAGTAATGTAATAAACATATAGATAACTCATTAATCTATCCTAAGCAATGGATCAAGATAAAAACTGCGCTCGCTGCCATCCCTTTATTGATACGTAGAAAAACACTTTGTCGATATATATTATATTAATAAATATATATATATTTTATATAACTATATTATATATATATATTATATATATATATATATATATATATAACTATATATATATAATATATATATATATAATAATATATATATTATTATATTATATATAGTTGTACGAATGTTTTTTTAGTCTGCCAGGACGGGTATGTTTGCTGGCCTGACCATTATAAAACTATAGGAGAAATTAAATTCTTACGTACGCCGATAACAAAGAAATTCACTCTTAGGAATAGGGTAGGAGCGAAAATTTCCAAATTAATTTAATTATTATAAACCGTTATTACAAAGTACGATTTTTTTTTAAATATTCTTATAAAATAATTAGTTTCTTTTTTTTTTCCCTTTCATATAAAATTTTAATAATTTAATTAAGTTTACAATTTAATTTATTTTATTAAAAAGAAGACTCAGAAATATTGGGTAGGAGCTACTTACCCTACCCTACCCTTGTATACGCCCCTGATATATATTAATATAACCTGCGAATAAATCGTCACACAACTTCTTTTATATTTTAAAAACGTAACAAACCTTTTTTTTTTTTTACTTTTAAATATATATAATGTTTTATGTGTATATTCATTTTCTATATAAATATATATATATAATATATATATATATATATATTATATATAATAATATTACTAAATATATATATATATATATATATATATATTTCGGTAATATATATATAAATATATTTATTATATATTATATATTATATATATATATATAATATATATATATATATATATATATATATATATAATATATATATATATATATATATAATAATATATATATATA
The DNA here is from genome assembly GCA_015478945.1 of Trachelipus rathkii. Classification (NCBI taxonomy): domain Eukaryota; kingdom Metazoa; phylum Arthropoda; class Malacostraca; order Isopoda; family Trachelipodidae; genus Trachelipus; species Trachelipus rathkii. The sequence goes on from JABUQX010037731.1 coordinate 51,503, forward strand.
TATAATATATATAAAGGCGAAATAATTGATGTCTAAATGGTTTATTAACCATTACCAGAGAACACATTTTGCATTTAAAAAAAAAGTAATAATAATAATTATATAATAATAATAATAATAAATAATAATAAATAATAAATAATATATATAATAAATCAATAATAATAATAATTAATAATAATAAATAATCAATTAATAATATAAATTTTTTGGTAAATTCCTTATTATAATATAATCATATACTATATATATATATTATATTATATATTATATATATATATTATTATTATATTATATATATATATATATATATATAATTATATATATTATAATATATATATATATATATATATATATTATAATATATATTATATTATATATATACACTACATTTATAATATATACTATTATATAATATATATATATATATATGTATAATATATATATATTATATATTATTAATATATATATATATATACTATATATATATTAACTATATATATGATATATTATATATAATATATTATAATTAATTTATTTAATATAAAATTTTCTTTCAGTAGTGGGGATTTTGTTGGCTAAGTCATGAGGTTGTTGACCCTGTGTTCTAAAGTATATTAGGAAATATTTTGGCTCTCAAAATTGTTTTTTGTCCAATTCTTACTCGAGGATGAAATTAAACTGTCCTAGC
>JABUQX010037732.1:0-15000 GCA_015478945.1 Trachelipus rathkii
AATCCTTATTGTTAAATGTTTGATACCAACGTTCAAAATCAGCCTTTTCACTGTCGGACATGAGATGTGTCTCAAAGGTCTCCTTATCCGGAATTTTTCCCTTATAATTTATATTCTCAAGGGTAAGAAAACGATAAGGAAAGAATCCTTTAGAAAGTTCACCTGTAATACCCATGCACTTAGGGAGTTTTTTCAGTGCACAGGGCATAAACATTAACGTGTCCTTAAAATGGATGTTATGGTTAGCGGTCATAGTTATAATTTTGGTTCCACGTTTCACAGGGTTGGAAGATATGGAATGGACGGTAGGCCTGGCAACCAGTTTGCTGTACACAAACTGATTGTCAAACTTTCCGCCGTTATGAGCTGCAACTAGAATGTTAGATTTCTTGTGTTTTTCAGCAAATCTGAATATATAGTTGAGAAAAAGATCGACGGGGCACTTCTCATACTCTTCTGTTGCTTCCAGATTCAGCCTGAATATTTCAGTTCGTGCCGTACCGCAAGTCTCACACGGTGATGAATTGTCAAGGTCTTTCTCTCCGCAATCACTGCACACTAGCATACTCACTAGAATGTATGGAAGCATGTCAGTTTTTACGCGTCCTCCTTCCTCTTCACGAGTATTATGATTATAGGTTTCGATATCATAATAAAATGTGAAGGTAGGCTTTCGTTTTGCGAAAGCGTCATCTGTAGGAACCTTGATTTTCTTCATGAAACATTGGTGATTATCGCCCTCTATTCCATACTTCTCATCGCATACTCCACATTTAATATGCATGCAGTCATGTTGGTGTTTGCCCTGTTTATCAGCTACTGATTCGTTGTCGCATAATGTACATACTTTAAGGTACTTGCATGTGAGGTCTTTATGCAATTTAAGACAAGCCTCATTATAGAAATCCCGATTGCATTTATCACAATGTAAAAGCGTAGATGTGTCCCCCGGCAAAGCTTTACATTTATAAGTTAAGCATTGCCCGCATCTGTACTCTGTGCATTCGTTTTGTAAATGATTAATTAAATGGTCTGTGAAACTATAACACTGATGACAAAAAACAGGGCCATGGACATTCTTAGGAACTACACTACCTAAAGCTATCTTGATGGAATCTCCGGGAAAAGGATAATAATAATGGGTTTCTTCGGCATCATATCCTATTACAAAGAGAGGTAAGTCCCTATTCTGTTCGTGTGGTTTAAACACTATCCTGAGTTTATCATGTTTATCTTTAGTAAAAACAAATATCCTACATTTAAGTGTCGCCTCTATTACAGCAAAATCAGTTGCCTTTAGGGGTTCTTCATAAGTTAGGCCACAACGAGTTGCGATCTCTATACCTATTTCATGTAGACTATTAGGTGTAAAACCTTTTATTTTAGGCGCAGACTGCCCTGGTTTTTTAGGTACATGAGTATGGAGCTTATAGCATGCAGCTATAGCCCTGAACCCACATCCTGCACTTGTTCTTATACTCCTATCATCGGTGTTTATACCTAATTGTACTTTATTAACATCTTTATGTTTAAAGTTCACAGACGAAGGGTCAATTGGACCATTACCCTCTGGGTTATGACATATCTGTACATCTACGATGAAATCGTCCAACATGGCTTGATCACCAGACTGAAAGAGCTCTAGAAAACGGTCCGACAGATACTGCGCGAGATTTGGTCGAGATATCTCTTCATGAGGTATACGTATATGGAATTGCCCCCCGTTCCTATCCGTAAAAAGGAAACCAGCCCGAAGGGTATATTCCCGATATGTCACTACTTGTCTTACCTGTTCTATCACGCTGTGTATGACAGCTACTAACACGTCGTTGATGTCTCGATTTCCGTTAAAGATCCGTCTGGTGTCGATACGTACTCTGTAGCGGTGCTGGTCGATAATCCCTGAATTACGCTTAGATCCTTCACGTGTTACCTTTAACAATTCTGTCGAGAAAGGTGCAGGTGGTTCATCAATCTCCTCCTCCTCATCGTCATGAAACACTTCTACACGTGAAGGACCCGCAACAGCTCCGTCATCTACAATCCGTCCTGGATTCCCTTTCTGTTTCTGTTTCTTCTGGAAAAAGAATGAAAATTCATAAACATTCGTATACATACTATTATGTAACAATATTTTTTCAGTACTATTTTTCAGTAATATATAGAATAATTAGATTGTAACTTACCGACGAAGTCGAAGGGGGGATATTCGCTTCAGATAAGGGAGCGGGGGTAGCTGCATGTGTATCTGTAGATTCACCAGTATTTAAGTCTGATTGTTTTCGCTGAGGCCCTCCAGATGATTTCTGTTGAAAGGTGAAAAAGAACGTGTAAGCTAAATGTAGATTGTTATAGGTGTATTAGAAAAAGAACGTGTAAGCTAATTGTAGACGGTTATAGGTGTAATATATACGTGTTCCAGAATTTGAAATAAGCATACCTCTCCTTGTTTTTCCGTCTCAGCGTTGAGAGGCCTAGAATCGCCTGAGGCGGCCCGGTGTGTTTCGTTAGGATTGGATTTACCATCTACTGCACCACGACCTGCTGACACGTTACGGTTTTGGGCATCAGCACTACGACGAAGTCTGCGACGTTCATATTTGGAGATTAACCTCTTCTTATTAGGACTGTTGGGCTTCCTGCGTGTAATCTATAGAGGAAAGAAAACATGTATGTAAATATAAAACAAAAATGTAGATTGTTATAGAACAGCTATAGAGTTATATAGGAAAATCATGTATTTAAATACACATACCGATCCTTGAATTCCCTCGCCATGTTGTCCAGTACCAACTTCTTCCGTAACACTGACTGATGCTTCTGTTCTGTCTCGTTCCTCATTATTCCGTTGAAGCTTACGTCGCTCGAGTTTCGATATCAGTCTTCTCTTAACAGGACTAATTGCATGCCGTCCACCTCTGACTTTATTGACACATTGTCCCTTGGTTGGACACTGTAATGAAATAGCAATATAAGTATATATTTATATATATAAAAGAATATCTATTGTAATAACGGCTATGAATATAATAACGCTTAATAATATATTATATATATAATATATATTACTATATATATATATATATATATATAATTATATATATATAAGAATATCTATTGTAATAACGGCTATGAATATAATAACGCTTTAAGAAATAATTTAGAAACTTACTCTAGGTTGAATCCTATTATCAATAGCTTGAGGATTAAGAAATAAGTTCATCTTTCTCTCAGCTTCAAGTAACGCTCGCACATATTCCTCATCATTATCCGTAGATATATCAAGGTCACTCTATCAGCTGTTCACTGTTTCAGAATGTCGAGGTATTTCGTTCTCGTCGTCTACCATTTTACGCTGCAAATAAAGGTGGAATAATATATAATATATATATATATATATATATATTAAATTATATATATATATATATATATATATAATATATATATATATATATTATATAATATATATATATATATATATATTATATATAATATATATATATAATATATATATTATAATAATAATAATAAAATTTGCGGTCATTTACCCTTTTGCAAGGCAGGCTGTATTCTGTCTTCGTTCATCATCAGCTTCGACTGCCTTTTCATAGGCCCGCACAGCTTCTACTAATTCCACCTCTTCGCCAACTTCCACGAGTACGGATTCAGCCACAATTTCTCCATCTCCACTGAAAGTACGTTTTAATCCTCGTTTTTGATTAGTTCCAGACATATTTTCGTTTTTCTTCTTCTACAATTCTTTCCACAGAGTGTAAAACACTGAAACAGAAATGAATATATATATATATATATATATATAATATATTATAATTATATATATATATATATATATAATATATATATAATATATATATATATTATTATATATATATATTATATATATATATATATATATATATATATATGCTTAATTAAATAAATTATTATATTATTAAGATTTCGAACATATATATATAAACATTATTATTACATTGGAGCGTATGTAATTCACAGCCAATACGATGCAACCCCTGAAACACACTGAATAAATTTGCCTTGACGTCTAGGTTTTTTATACGTCACATTTTAGCTCTGAGGGCGTGTATTTTAAGCTAATAAGGCAACCCATTGTACAGGAATGCTCGTAAAGGTTAACTAGTACTCTTTAAAGTTTACATATGTATTTCAAATGAGGAACAATGTCTTAAATCTAATATATATATATATATATATATATATATATATTATATATATATATATATATATATATATATATATATATATATATAATATATTATATATATATATATATATATATATATATATTTTTAATTATTTTTTTTTTTTTTTTAATATTATATATATATATTATATATATATATATATGGGAAATTATATTATGCGCTATAGTTTCTTTTTAAAATAGACGGAATACGCTGAGGAATCATACACTGAAACGCAATTATAAAACATATTCTTTTATTGAGTAAAATTACATCAGTTTTAGAATTTCCTGAACAATAATAAAATCGTTGAGTATAGGATTTCCCATCGAGAATACATTAACGAGATCTTCAAGAGGCCGCTTTTTAAGTAATCCTTGTAAAAAGTAAACGGAATAGAGTCCACATAGCTGCGAAGAGTATGATTGTATCGGAAACGTTAAGGTTTTCATATAGCTTGAATTATTGTTTCTTAGGAATTGCTTTATATAAGGGGCTGAATATAGCGACGATTGATGCAGTGAATCAACTAGAATCATACAGTTTTCATCTAGTTTGTATAGTACAGCCCAGTGCCCATGACTAGTTTCCCATCTAGGTGAAGTGTTAAATATCAACCCTTCGTTTACTCTTATTTTTATATCTTCTAATTCATTACTGGCATACGTATGCTTGAAACCCCTTACTGATGCCAGTAATACGCCAAGTTCGGTCTCGTTCATGGTTATCCGGTTAGAAGCACGTTTCTAACTCTGTCTAGTTCAACGAGACTCTGGTATTCCATATAAACCAAGACTGAAACAGGAACCTGTAAGCTCGATGCAAAATTTAAATTCAGTCCTAAGGATCCACTCGTTACAGCGCTTAAATGAGTAGAGGCAGACGAAGAAAGATCGGCCGTTAGTTCATAAGCATATAAATTAGAATTGTCAACGTAATCTTGTAGTGTAATTCCCGTTCCTGAATCACTACACTGCACAGTTTGAGCTATCAGATCGTAGAAAGGCCGAGAGCACAACGACTCATAGGGTATGGTGCTATAAGACGTTTCGTAATCCCTACCGTGTGAATGGCCATCGATTTGAAGACTGATCCGTTTTAAATTGAAATGTTGGAATTTAAAGGTTGGCTTTTTATACTTGCCTACTACAGCTGTATGTTCAAGCAGTCCTACTACAACTTTCAAGGGCAGAGTCGCATTAACAATGTTGGGAATGTTAATATTTGATAAACCAGGTGTAAAGTTAAAAATCTTTGTCTCCACCCGTATCAACGGGTACTTTGCGGTTGAGGAAAGAAGTGATTTTTCAATTTCAAGATGTCTGTTAGCTGTGAGTTTCACTTTGCGTACATAAATATAGGTCTCCAACAATTTGAAAATTGGAGATGGCGGAGTACTCGTAGCACCACTTTTAGTGTGTACTTTCAAAGCAAACTGGGGTGCAGCCCTAGTCAATTTCAACTTAAGTTCCACACCTGGGAGTAGAAGTCGCTCCTGATTAAGTAGATCCCCCATTAGTCGACCGTAAAATTCGTATGTGTTACTTGGAGATTTCGCTGCCCTGTCAATATGCTTATCTACATCTTTAAAGCTGTAGAACCCACAGGATTGCAGGTGGGATTGTTTCGCATCTTCACTAAAGTTTAAAAGATTGTTGATGTAACATTTGTAGGGGTATAAGGCCGTAGCTGAATTAACAGGTGTTTCATTAAGGAATATTTCCAGCTGGCTGAAAGCTGTATACAAGAAGTTACTCTCAGTGTAAACGACATGATCATCGGATGTAGGTAAATCGCTTCCATCTTCTGATAAAAGTTTCACTTTCAAGTATAAATGGATGTCGCAGGGATCGATGTAAAAGTCCCCCGAACCAGTAACTATAAACTCTAAAGGTGCATCGCTATTGGTAATCGAGTGAGTGGGATTGATAGATACGTAATTGCTATTAAGCAGACTAACTTGGGTGGGCGGAACATTAAAAAGATTTAATTCTGATTTACAACAACCATGAGACGCACTGGTTAAGAAATGCATCCTGTCGGGTCAAAAGCTTTCCTAAGAATGAATAGAATATAATATCACACCTCTTATATACTCTCCCTAGCTAAGGCTATATATTTTGATGAGCCCTCAGTTCCATTGTAACCTTTAGGCGAGTAAGAAGTGTTATCGAACCTTCGTGCAAAGAACCTTGCTATTTTACTGTGTTCATCATGCCCAGAGTTAACCGTTTCACCTCTATACACGACATTGTACAGTGGGAGGAAATTCTTCCAGCCTATGGAGTTTCAATTGTTTATAAAAGAAGACCCGATGGTAGTGAATTTTACACGTGTACTAGCTCCCGTACAAACTATAGTAACCAAAGGGTATTTATGAATACAGAAGAACTACTTAATGTATGTTTACAGGCCGAAACATTCATTTCGCAGTGTAGTAATCCATCGGGCAGTTTAATCGGCACAAAAGTAGTTATCAGCCAGAGTGTAACGAGGAAACCTAAACAACTCACTATCGAGTTTTCAAAGAAACATAACATAACCAGAATGGAGGTACGAGTATGGAGAGCGTATAACTCGTGTACATTTAAACCCACCCGTTACGGTTTCTTTATTACAGGAATACAACAGTTGAAGTATATGACCGAGATTCGCAAGAGGGTGTTATTACAGAGTGTAAGGTCAGAAATGTTGAGTAATCACGTAAATACGGCACATTATATGCTGTATGAGGAATACTACACATTTAAGAAAATGCTTGCGGGTAACTCTGAAGATATTATTGAATACTTCTTGAGATCCCTAGATATGTATAAATTTATTTCAATGTTTAAAAAACAATGGTGTGATTCTATTTACACTGATGGACCAGAACATAAACATACTATGATTTCTATACGTGACCTTTTCACATATATATTAGGAGATGGTGTGCATGTACTAAGAGCATACCTAATGGAAAACGATCTGAGCGAGTGGCATATTTGTAAAGCCCTCGAAAGAGTAAGTTTGAAATAAGCGTAGAACGAATCTTTAGGTTAACGTATAAATATATTTAAAAGGAAATCTATGCATACTACATCCTTACTGAACTAACAGATGTCAATCATGGAGGACGTGCATAAATTCATGTTCCGTACACCTGCGACGTGTCTTATAGCCGGTCCAACTGGTTGCGGAAAAACATTTGCGATACTAAAATTATTAAGTGAATTAGAGATATTTGAAGAGCCACCTGTGAAAATAATATGGTGTTATAACGTATTTCAAGCGAAGTTTAACGAGTATAAAAACCTTATTCATTTCCATGAAGGCGTCTATGACGTAAAATCGTTAGAGAACATAAAAGGACATAAGGTAATAATACTGGATGACCTCATGCACAAGGTGAATATCGAGGTAGCCGAAACATTTACAGTTTATTCTCATCATCTAAATATCTCGGTGTTCTTCATAACCCAGAACATTTTTCACCAAAGCAAGCATATGCGTAGTATCTCATTGAATACCCAGTATTTGATTCTTTTCGGGCAGAGACGCGACATGAGTCAGATCAACGTGCTAGCCAGTCAAATGTTCCCCCTTCAAAGGAAAGAGTTCTTAAAAGTATATAAAGAAGTTACATCTATTCCTCACGGTTATTTACTCTGCGAGCTTCACCCTAAAAACACATACAGGTGCTGCTCCGCACCAACTTTAACTTCCCGAAATCGAAATCTGTTTATATTCATGGATAATGCGGGGGCTAAAGAATATTTACCGTTGATTGAAAATTATAAGAAAACTTAAGTAAAAAAGAAAAAGAAGAAATTACTAAAAACACTGGCATTTTGTAAACTGTATTTTGCGAGAACTGTTTAAATATGGTAAAAACAGGTCATACCATGAAAATACTGGTCAAAAGAAAGTTACGGCGTCACAGCAACATCATTCGTAAACTAGTCCGTAAAGTTAAGAAGAATAAGAATTTAAAGCATAAAAAGAAACTGTTACAACAGGGTGGAGGAGTTTTCCTTCCATTACTCTTCTCCGTAGTTGGTCCTTTGTTGTCTAAACTGTTAACAGGAAATCACACGTAAGAATGAAGAAGGCTGTAGTAATACCGTTCGATCAATATACAAAGCTACAGGATAATTCTCTGATTATTCCTCAACCACTACCCGAAACACTTCTTGATCCACGAGTTGAACAGGTACGTAATATTGAAAAGGAATTAGCAGAAATATTAACTTCAAAAGTTAATGTTGACGAGAAAAGGCTGAAATATCAGGAAATATTACAAAAATTATTAGAAGTCAAAGACAAGTATACAGGAATGCATCCTATTTCAAATGCAGTTTCACAAAGGGACTATGAAAGAAAGGATTTTAAAAAGGTTTTAGAAAACAGCTTGCCACCTACATTGAAGAATAAAGGAAACGCATTATATGATACTTTAAAAGATCAGTTAAATTGGAACGAGTTGGGACAGATTGTAGTAAATGATCAACCCCTTCAAGGGTCAAATATAGTAGACTTGGTCTCAGACTTAGCTCGGGATTGGAAAAAGAAACCTATACCAGGATGGGATGTCATTAAACGCGAGTTACAGGGGATCAATTTTCCTCGCAGCTTAATTCATAATAAGCAGAGGCTACAGGATTGGGATAATCAATCATCGGTTTCCGAACCTGCACTTCCTAATGAACGACCTTACAAGGGAATATTACATCGTAAGAGCAAAACAATAAGTAGTCCACAAGTAATAAGAAAAAAGCGAAATGAATTAGCGCGAAACTGGTTAAGAATGTAATATACATTACGGCATTTGAATACAAAGATACAGCTGTGTCACTCTCGTCATAAAATATACAGAAACAGAATCGTACAAGGATATACAGGAATACACAGGCTCATTCTTGTATATACAAGAACGACGTTAAGGGCAAGATCCAATTTTGGGCATTTTGGGCTGGGGCTGGCCCCCATTTTCACCCCACCTAAAAATGGACATAAAATTCGGAATTTTCAGCCGATTTTGACTATATAAACACCAAAATGTAGCTTTTTTTGCCCTCTAAAACGTTGATTTCCGGTGTTTTTCTGTGACTGTAGTCATTCTTTCAGAATTTTCAATTTTTCAAAATTCATGAAAATTCATGTTTCTGACATTTTTGGAGGCAACTTCCAGAATTTTTTACAAAATGACTTCAAACTTGAAATATGCATAGATAGGTCCATTATCTAAAAAAGTACAGAAGTACTTTTTCGATTTTTTGAGTTTTGTGCTCAGCGTTGTCCAATTTCCAAACCCATTTCTTTTTTTGAATTTTGAAATGAAAAATTGCGATAAATTTTTTTTTGTTCTGGCGAAGTGGATGAAATTTTCAGGGCTTTTGTAGTCGGAGGAGGTGCACATTTTTTACTTAGATTATTTCTTTGTATATGAATTAGTTTTTGATTTGTTCTTGGAACAAATTTTCCAAAAAAAAATTTTCAAAAATTTTTTTAAAAATTTCTTTTGAGTATACACAAAAATTATCTAAGTAAAAAAGATGCATCTTTCCCGACTACATATGCCCTGAAAATTTCATCCACTTCACTTGAACAGAAAAAAAATTATCGCAAATTTTTAAATTTCAAAATAAAAAAAAAAAAAAAATGGGTTTGGAAATTGGTGGACGCTGAGCACAAAACTCAAAAAATCGAAAAAGTACTTCTGTACTTTTTTAGATAATGGACCTATCTATGCATATTTCAAGTTTGAAGTCATTTTGTAAAAAATTCTGGAAGATGCGTTCGAAGAAGGTAGCAGAAAGGAAACCTTTCAAGAAATTAGCAAATTGAAAGAAGACTAATTGAATATTTTGTCACAGAAAAACAACCGGAAATCAACGTTTTAGAGGGCAAAAAAAGCTACATTTTGGTGTTTATATAGTCAAAATCGGCTGAAAATTCCGAATTTTATGTCCATTTTTAGGTGGGGTGAAAATGGGGGCCAGCCCCAGCCCAAAATGCCCAAAATTGGATCTTGCCCTTAACTCAATTAGGCCTAAAAGTGTAACTCCGCCTCTTATGTTTCACCATCATAACTCTTAAGCCTAATCAGCTGATTGGTTGAGGGAACGTAAGACAGTAAAAGGGGGCGGAGCTATATAAGCTCCGCCCACCTCTTATTCATGTATATAAACCCCCCGCGCACTCTAGCAACCGATATATTTGTATTCCTACCTTCCAAAGGCTAGTAGTTGTGTTACGACCGAAATGGCGTGTCTAGTTAGAAATATCACGGTCAGTGAGCTATCGTCTTGGTCTGTGGTGCATCAGCATTGCGCTATTATCTTACGTTTTAGAAGAAGGCCTTCTGGGGATCGCTACATTACTTGCTTAGCCCCCTTACCTGGTTATAATAAGCCGCTATTCATCTCGGTTGAAAGTCTCAGCATCATCATGGAAGCTGTTTCGGATTGGGTAGCCAAAGATTACATGAACCTCAGCTTGTTAAATGAATGGGGGTTATCTGTATCACAGGGTGGTCCTGACGATCACAAACGTTTAACCTTGGTTTTTTCCTTACATGAAAACATTCCAAGGGTACATATAGGCTGTTGGCTTCGCCGTAATGCGTCATCTGTTTTCTCACCAAGCGCACACGCTGTTACAATAAGCGGTAAAGAATCTATTGAGATGTTCCTAAAGATGAACGAAGAATTCCTACATAGATTAGCAGATACGAACACCCTGGAGGAACTCATAAACACTGCGCATCGATTGGTTTACAGTATCTATAGCGAAAGTTTTATGTTTAACTCTAACAACGTTGCTAAGATGATGGAGGTCGTAGACCTTAGTCATTTTACTCGTGTATGGAACGATGAAATGAACGGTGAAAGATGTAAAAATCATACTCTGAAGATTTCAGCTGCAGAAATGTACTCCTTCATTACGGGGGAGGGAAGGGTAGGATTAGATTCCTACATCGAAACGACGCAAGCAATTCTCGATGCATTAAAGTAATTATTATTATTATTACTGTAAATATTACTACCTCTGTGTAAATATTACCGTAGCATTGTAAATAAAATGTTTTTTATATTTTTACATTTCCTTATCCTTTTCACTTTTTGGGACTGGGCCTATATATATATATATTATTATATTATATATATATATATATATATATATATATATATATATATATATATATATATATATATATATATATATATATATATATTATATATATATAATATATATTATATTATATATATATATATAATATATAATAATATATATATATATATATATATATATAATATATTTATTATTATTATTATTATTATTATTATTATTATTATTATTATTATTATTATTTATTATTATTTTTATTTAATTTTATTTTATTTAATTTTATTTAATTTTATTTTATTTTAATTGTACACATTTTTATTATTTTATTTTTATTATTTTATTACTCTGATATTTATTATTATTATAAATTTTATTATTTCATTTAATATTTATATAATATTATCATATAATATATATATATATATATATATATATATATATATATATATATATATATATATTATATATATAATATATATATATATATATATATATATATATATATATATATATATATATATATATATATATATATATATATATATATATATATATTATATTTTTATTTATATATATATATATATATATATATATATAAGCCGTTTACATATTGATCAGTAGCTAGCATGGGTGCGAAGGAGATAGTTGATAAACATTACTTCAATCTGAGGGAGCCAAATAGTTTTGGGGGTTTCACTAGATTCGCATTAAGATATCCTGATATTGAGAAAAAAGAGCTAAAAAAATATCTAGAGGGGGAAGAGGCATTTACTCTACATAAGCCTGTAAGAAAAAAATTTCCTACCCGGAAAACCATAGCCTCCCAGGTCGATAGTGTGTGGCAATTAGATTTAACTGAGATGATTAAATATAGTTCTTATAATAACGGTTTTCAATACATACTTTTTACTATTGACGTATACTCTAGATACCTATGGCTGAAACCCTTAAAAGATAAAAGATCAGCTACAGTAGCCAGTGCAGTACTTGAAATTATAAAGGACGAACGGAGAACACCTAAATCATTTTGGACAGATTCAGGAATGGAGTTCAAGGGCAGCGGGTTTCAGGAGATGCTCTGGGAGTATGGTATAAGCTATTACAATACATTTTCCGTAAACAAAGCTGCCATAGTTGAAAGAGTACAGCGTACTATTAAAGAGCGCATGCATAGGTATTTTACTAAGATGAACACTTTTAAATATATTGATATACTGGATGACCTGGCTTATTCCTATAACAGGTCTTACCATAGAACTATAAAGTCAACTCCTTTAGAAATGTCAAAAACGAGAGGCTATACATCGTATAGGGATGAAAAAGAAAACAAAATAAAAGATAATTCAGGAATAAAGGTAAACGATTATGTAAGAGTATCTCGAACAGCAGAAAGATTCAGAAAGGGTTATGAAGCCGGTTGGACTACGGAAGTTTTTAAAGTTCACAATATCCGACCACTAAGCCGTGACAGTTTAAAGCTATATTATCTGGAGGATTTAGATGGTGAAAAAATAAAAGGAGGGTTCTATAAACAGGAAATACAAAAAGTCAGGTTCAATCCTGCAACTCACGAATATAAAATTGAAAAAATATTAGGTTCAAAAGGTAAAGGAAAAAATAAACAGTATCTGGTGAAATGGAGGGGGTATCCTGCTAAGTTTAATACTTATATAAAAGCAAGTGAAGTTAAGAATCATTAATCAGTTGATATTATAATCATGGAGAGGTTAGATCACTTTTATTTAACTCTACCATCTTCAGCATCCATGGATTTACACCCTGATAATAATCTCGCTGATTTCACAACTGAACTAGTTAACCATGTTTACCTTGAACGGCCAGAGTATGAAGTGGGATTATGTGAAATGATATTAAATACGGACATAGAAAATTTACCACCGGATCTATTCTGGATGAAGGTATACAGAAGTGTAGAATGTGTTGAAACTATATTACAAGTGGAAGGTACCCGTTTTCTGAAAAGGACTACAACTGCCAAAAAGGTAAATACGGATACATTTGCTACAAAAGAATACTTCATTGAAGAATTTGCTCTGCGAAAAGCATATTTTAAATCAGTACCTGCTATTTTCAGTCATTTAAACGAACTCTTTGATGTGAGTATTATGTGTAAGGATTTGGTGTACAAAACTGATATGCGAGCCAATGAAGATAAAGTAATAATATCTTTAAGATCAAAAGCAAGTGTAAATCTGCGAGATCGTACCATGTTTTTTCTCGAGCGATCACCATGGCAGAGAAAACATATTCGTAAGCGGTATGGTGAACTGGATATACTTCACGATATCCCTACTATGCTGAAGAGGGTTATACTTTCTGTGGAGAATAAGCCCTTAACTTGGCATGAACAAAAAGATGACGCGGACCGAGTGCTGCATTATACATGTACCCCCTCCGAGATGCTCAGCCGACCTGGTATGGCTTACATCTACACCGATCTTGTTTCACATCAGTATGTGGGGAACGTTACAGCCCCTTTGTTACGGGTGGTCCACCTTACTGATAAGGTAATCACCTTTCCTAATGTGCATTACCTTCCTCTAAGTAAATCCGAAATTTGCTCCATACGAATATACATTAAAGATGTGGAGGGAAAGGCGTTCAGGTTTACACCGGGCAGTCTAATTTGTAAAATGCATGTAAGGAGGAAAAGATATTACTAGACTTTATACGTGAAGACACTATGTCGAACTTGAGAGGGAGGGTTACACCTATTTAAAGCAGTGCATAGAGGGTTTCCGCTCATTCAATAACTACCTATTATACTGCAAAGTTTAGTTAAAAGAAAACCTCTAGTTGTTGAAAATGAGGATTGATAAGTACTTTGTTGGCTCTAGAATCCAACGAGGCCATGGTGTTTCCGGTTTCTTTGCCCGGCTCTTGAGAGGTGCAATGCCTCTTTTGAAACGCAGCGGGACCTATATAGGCAAAAAAGCTGTAAAGGCTGGTATAGAAACTTTACACGATATCGCCAGCGGGGAGGATGCAAAGTTATCTTTGAAACGTAGACTAGCAGATGCTTCCGACGTTATGTTAAATGACGTTAAACGCAAAATCAGGAAAAAAATGACAGGTCAGGGCTTAAAGAGAAGAAAAAGGTCAAGGTCAGTCAAGGTCAAGACCAAAAAAGTTAAAAAACATTCACTACCAATAACAAAGAAAAAGAAAACGAAAAAGCGGAAACGGAAGAACGCTTCGGGTTATGACACGAAAAGCATGACGAATAAGAAGCGTAAGATACGTAAAAAACGCAAAAGAAAAACACATAAACGTAAAAATCAAAGGGATATTTTTTCATTGTAAATAATAAAACTTAAAATTAAATAAAATAAAATAATTTAATTACAAGAAGACCTTAACGTTTCCGGTACAATCATTCTCGTCACAGCTACGTGGACTCTATGCCGTTTACTTAAAAAGAGCCCTCTTGAAGGTCTCGTTAATGTATTCTCAACTAGAAATCCCATACTCAACGATTTTATTATTGTTCATGAAATTCTAAAATGATGTAATTTTACTCAATAAAAGAATATTTTTATAATAGCGTTTCAATGTATGATTCCTCATTGTATTCCATTTATTTTAAAAGAAAACTATAGCGTATAATGCAATATTTACTTATATATATATATATATATTATTATAT
>JABUQX010037732.1:30000-63162 GCA_015478945.1 Trachelipus rathkii
CAATGAAACAATAAAATGATAAACCTTATTATGTTTATTATATATTGTTTATTTGTTTAAATATAGGTTTACTGATACTGATACTGATACTTTTTAAACTTTGTAAATTACTTTTACAAGGGTGTTGAAAATAAAAATATAGTACTAACCACTTTATTAGATGTTCAATATCCTTTGTTTTTAATAAGATAATATGTTAGAAGTTATAACATTATTTAGTATTTTATATATTAATAGCAAAGAATTCAAGTTTATGAGAATAATTTTCTAGCAAGAGGAAAAAAATTACGGAGGTGGGTTTCTTATCAATGTCATTCTTGATAAGTTGTTTAATAATAATAATAATAATAATATCAATAATATCTAATAATAATAATAATAGCCATCAATAATAATCATGTAATAATAATAATAATATTAATAATAAATAATAATAATATAATAATAATAATAATAGCCAATAATAATAATAATAATAATAATGAGTATTAAGTAAATAATGATAATAATAATAATAATGACAATAATATTAATAAAATATAAATAAATGAATAAATAATAATAATGATAATAATAAATAAACAATAATAAATAATAATAAATAATAAATATTAATGATAATGATAATAATAATAAAATAAATAAACAAATAAATAATAATAATGTAATAATAATAAATAATAATAATTTTAATGTTAAGGTACCATTAGATCAAGCAAAAACAAATCCATAAAAAAAAAAGGAACAAATATATATATATAATAATATGTATGTATAGCATAATAATAATAATAATATATATATATATAATAATAATAACTAATAACCATATATATATATATAATATATATATCTTTCTATATATTATATGTATATCTATGTATCTCATATAATAAATAAAAATACTGCACCATAGACTGCGAAAAGCTTCAAATTTTATTATATAGTAAATAAAGAGAAGCTGTTGTGGAAGATAGAAAATTTGCTCACTGCGAAGATTCGAACCAACGCATGTTGCGACTGAGAACGACATACGCAGGACGCTCTGCCGCCGAATGGCTTTCCGACGAGCCGACCCTTCAGCCGATATCAACGGGTTTCGCCCCTGTTCTTCCCTGAATTTCTGTAGATTTAGCCAATGTAAATGCCTTCATAGACTGCAGCAGAGTTTGGCATACTAAATAAAAGAGCTGTTGTGGGAAGATAAAAAATTTACTCCTCCGGGTTAGACCAACGCATGTTGCGACTGAGAACTTACGACATATCAGGACGCTCTACCCATAGAGCCAGCTTTCCTCGCGACCGAGCTCCCTTCAAAGGCGATATCAACAGGGTTTCTTATATTTGTTTTATTCGTTCTGTGAATTTAACCGTAATCCTGCTATGGAGCTGCGGCTTAAAAATTTTCTATAGTAAATAAAAGGCTATTGGGAAGATAAAAGAAAAATTTTCCTCGGGGTCAGACAACGCATGTTGGAGCTGAGAGGCTGTTTTGCTCAGGACAGCTCTGCCATGAGCCAACTTCAAACGACCAGACCCTTCAAGGCGAAGTATCAACAGGTTTTTCACCCTCATTCCTTCCCTCGTTCACAGATTTAATAAAATAAGTGCTCTTCATGAGCTGCAGCTTAAATTTGTATAGTAAATAAAAAAGGCTATTATTGGGAATGAAAATTTGCCTCTCTGAAGTTCAGAACTCCAGCATGTTTTGCGACTTAGAGGGCTCAGGTCGTTTGAGAAGAAACTGTTCTGGCGGTAGGCGTCAGTATGTCGTTCTCGTCGAAGCGTGCGGTGATTCAAACCCCGGAGGAGGAACAATTTATCTTCCCGCAATATCTTATATCACGGAAATTTGAAACATGATCCTATAGCAGTATTTACATTTATTAAATCTTACAGAACGAGGAAAGAACAGGGTGAAAACCTGTTGATATCGCTTGAAGGGAGCTCGGTCGTTTGAAAGCTATTCGGCGGTAGAGCGTCCGAGTATGTCGTTCTCCCACGATCGCAACATACCGTTGGTTAATGAAGAGCCAATTTTGCTTGTGTAATAGCTCTTTTGTTATATGTTAAGCTGCAGTCTGCTTAGTATTTACATTTATTAAATCTTTTATAACAGGGAAGAACCCATTTAACCTGTTCGATATCAACATAGAGAATCGGTCGTTTGAGAAGCTATTTAGGCGGTAGGCATCTGAGTATCTTCTCAGTGTAACATACATTCGGTTCAGGCCCCAGAGAAACATTTTCTTTATATTTCACCAGCCAGCTCCTGGTGGCTTTAAACCCTACTAAAGCTTCTGTCTATAGCTTCTTATCGGCATTATTAAATCTTTACCAGGGCAGGAAGGCAGGGTGAAAACCTGTTGCATTATAGCACTTTAGAGAACTCTGGTCGTTTGAAAGCCTGACGGTAAACGTCCACGTGTCGTCGTTCTGGAGTGCCGCTTGTACGTTTGAAGGTTTCGACCCCAGAGGAGGCAATTTTCTTTATCTTCCCACAATAATGCTTTATTTACTTCGCGCCTTAACGCCGCCTGGAGTTCTATACGGTATATAGGCTTTAATTCACTGCCGCTATATATATATATATAACCTTATATATATATATAACAACATATACCTCCTATACTCATATATACTCTTTCTTTCTCTTATATATATATATATATATGACCTTATGAGTTTCATAGCGCAAGATGTTTTTCTTATATTGTTAGTATGTGATATACAGCAGTATAATGAAAGTCCCAGTCAACTCATAATAAATTTCAAATAATAAATATTTGATAATAAAATGCTTCTGCCGTGGCTCAGTCTGAGCGACAGAGTCCTGACGAGCAGGTTCTGGTGATTCGGATCCTAGGTAGCAAAGCCAGCTTCGAGAGGTTACCTCCGGGAATGTAGGGCTATGCCAGTGGTGTGAACTTTAATAAAGAAAAAAAGCAAAAATTTCATTTCATGAAAAAAGAAAAGAAACATGAAGGTTTAATTATCCAAACGTGAAGATATGGGTAACATAAAAAATAATATTTGTGGGTAAAATACGTTCCGTATTGATTTTTTTTCATATATAGATTCTGTGTATACGTAACAAAACATATCGCCTGAGGCTTGAGATTGCAAGTAATCCACCAGCCTAACCTGCTTGGATCGACGATGCGTGCAGGCTCGGCCTAACCTCTGCAGTCTGGCATTGCAGCCAGCATTTCAGGCCTAACTTTCACATGGATCTACTTTGCCATGTAGATTTTTGCTCTTGTTTCGGGTGAGATTTTTACAGAAAATCCCCGTGCATTGCTCTGTCACGGGCGCTGCCAAGCATACGATGTGTAAGGACTATGTTTAAACAAATAACCTTTTTCATTTAAATTTTTGATCCTGCTCATCATCCCGTCAAATTTTATTGATTTAGTATCATTGTAACAAATGTATATGAAGAAAAGGAGTAAGAACAAACATATTTGTATCTGCGCCAATAGACTCCTTAAGGATATATATATATATATATATATATATATATATATATATATATATATATATATATATATATATATATATATATATATATATATCTATATATATATATATATATATATAACATATATATATATATATATAACATATATATACCATATATATATATATATCATATATATATATATATATATATCGGACTGAGGAATATATAATAATTTATCGTATATTCATAATAAAATAACAGTAACGAATATTTACGATCATAAGAAAGTAAAAGATTTTGAGTCAATTTACAATTAAGAAAACGCAACGAGTCAGTGGGTCACAAAAATAAAATATTTAAGTACGAAAACAGCTTTATTAACAGTTATAATCAAATGTTACACTAATCTGTTTGTTATAAAGCATTAATATTTAATAAAATAAAAATAATGTCTTGAATTTAGCCAAAAGCATCTTTTTATTTTTAAGAAGTTTATATATATATATATATATATATATATATATATATATATATATATATATATATATATATATATCTCTCTATATATATATATATATATATATATATATATATATATATATATATATATATATATATATATATATATATATATATATATATATATATATATATATATATATATATATATATATATAGAGTATTAAGGGGCGCGAAGTTACTATCTTTATGTGTTTTGGTTTTTGGGGGTCGCGAGGCTTAAAAGTGATAACTCTACTTTAGAATAACTACCATTAATAAATTATAAGATGACTTACAGGCGAGAAATATCGGACTCAAATTTCGAAATTTGTGATTTATCATATATTTTCAAGTTTTAAATTTATGGATGTTAAAAATTTATTTTGAAAATAATAGTCACCCAAAAATTATAACGTTAGCTCAATCTTTTGACTAGTAATTATTTACTTTGATAAAAAATACTTATAACAAACAATTACTAGCATAAATATATAAATAAAACAGGTTAGTATAAAAAAAATAATAAATACAAATACCAGGTTAGAAGGAATGTGGTACTATGTATTTCATTTTAATTAATAAAAAATATTTTTTGTCCAGTTTAAAATTGTTATCGAAATAAACGAAATTTAAATTTTATATGTAAAATTAATTTTAAGATGAAAATATATGTAAATAAAATAAAATTTAAAAAGTTTTACTAAAAATTTAAATTTCTTTTAAATTATAATTATCAAAAGTTTGTTTTTGAATAATTTAGTATGAAAATGGCACTCGTCCTACTTGATGATTGCTTCTTCTTCTTCTGAATTAGAAATCTTCTTCTTTTTCATTTTTGAATGTAGGTTCGCAAACCTCCAAAATAAATTTTTTAAAATTATGGTGTAGACCAGCGGTTCCCAACCTTTCTTTCCTTCCGTACCCCTTCATAAGGTTTTTTATTTACGAGTACCCATACACACAAAAATCCTACTATATTATATATATATATATATATATATATATATAATATATATATATTATATAAATATAATATATATAAAAATAAAAATATATTATATATATATATATATAATATATATATATATATATATATATATATATATATATATATATATATATATATATATATATATATATATATATATATATATATATATATATATATACACATTACCTGGCTTATGAATTTATGATCAATGTCGATTCATCTTGACATGCAAGGTTTCAAACATAGATGTTAATTAATTTTAATGTGATCCTTGAGATTGCTTCATGGAGCAGAGTTTTCTAAAATTGGGTTCAAATGACGACAAATATACAATCAAGTCGGGAGCAGCGTGAAACTTGTTACGGTATTTATTTTTTATATATGCATAAGATGAAAACGCTCTTTCGACAAGTTGTGTGCTCGTAAATGGCAATAAATATTTTATTGCTTTTTCACTATGTTCTTGGTACTCTTCTCTCACTGTTGCCCAGAACTCAAGGAGATTTCTTTTTTTGAATTCAGATTGTAGAGGGGAATCGGTTGAAAGTTCAATCAATTTTTCTTTTTCACAAACTGATAATTAATTTTTCAGCCTGTTCAAAGAATAAATCGTTGAAAGGATTTGAAATCCAGTTATCTTCATTATTTCGCTTGGGAAAATACTGTCTGAATGACATTTTAAGTCCTTTTAAGTGAGCTATAATGCTACTTTTTAGTTCAGTTGACATATTCAACTCGTTCTCAGATAAGAAACTATGAAGTGTCTCGAAAACTTCACACTGGTCTTTAAAGATACAGCATTCCCAAAAGTCCAATTTTTTTATCATAGACTCAATTTTGTCAGACAATTTAAAGATATTTATGGAACTGTTCTGTAATCCTAAGTTAAGTTTATTTATTTCCAAAAAAATATCCGACAAGTAGGCAAGCTTTTGAAGCCATTGACATTCATGGAATTTAGAGCCCAACTTAAAATGATGATCTTCAAAAAAAACCTGAACTTCATGTCTCAATTCAAACAACCTTGTTAGCACCTTTCCTCTTGAAAGCCATCTTACTTCTGTGTGAAAAAGTAATGTGGTATGAATGCTGTCCATCTCTTCACACAAAGATTTAAATAGTCTGGAGTTTGTTGAACTGCCTTTGATAAAATTAACAATTTTGATTGATTGATCAAGCACCTCTTTCAATGAATCTGGCAGGCGTTTGATCGCTAGATTTTGTCTGTGAATACAGCAATGGCTCCAAGCTACATGGGGAGCTATTTCTTTGATACGACCGCGTAAGCCTGTATAACAGCCAGACATTGATTTTCCGCCATCTGTGCATACACCACAGCAATTATCCCAAGAAATATTTTTTTCGCAGAAATACCCGTGAATGGCATTAAATATATCCTCCCCTTTGCATCTTTCTGTGAGAGGATGGCACAGTAAAAGATTTTCTTCAGGCTTGTTGTCAGTCAAATATCGTGCAATAACAAGCAAAATTGACAGACTGGAAACATCTGTGCTTTCGTCCACCTGTAATGAAAAGAAGGGACTCTCTTTTATCCTTTTAATTACTGTAGATTCAATATCCTCAGACATCTCCTTAATTCTCCGAGATACTGTATTGTTTGAGAAGGGAATATTATTAACTTTTTTAGCATAGTCCTCACCGAACAGACACTGAACAGCATCTTTAATGCAAGGATATATCAAGTTTTCAGCAATTGTATGATTTTTACCGCTTTTAGCAATACGGTAACTTATTCTGTACGATGCTTCCACAGCGTTGTCATTGAGTTTGTTCGCAGACATCAAATACGAAGTTACACTGGGGCCATTTGATAGTCTTTGGAAAAAGCTGACATTTTTTTGTTTGTAACTTGGATGCTTAGTTTCTAAATGACGCATTAATAAAGATGGTTTCATGCTGCCATTCGACAATGTTTCTCCACAAATAACACAAAACGGTTTTGGACTGTCCTCATCTCCCATAAATGAAAATCCGTATTTCAAGTAATCATCAGAATATTTTCTCTTCTTTAGAAGAGGCCTGATATTTTTCGTTTTATTAATGCTATTATCAATTACCAGAATTTCACTACCAGTCACTGCACACTGGTCTCCTTGCGCTTGTAAATCATCAGGCTGATTAGAAGTACTTGCAGTTGAGGAAGCAGGTTGAATTTCAACGTTTGCTGCATTTCTCTTAAGAGTTCCAGTTTTCAACCACTTTTCCATTTTGAAAAGAAATGTTAATTGTCGCTACAAAATATATAAATATTGCCCTATATATGTCACAGACAAATAGCCAAACGCTTATAAGAAACTACTCGTTCACTAAAAAAGAACAAAGCACAACGCCACGAGCAATGGAACACAAATAAATTAAGAACGTACAAATGGAAACAAAACCACTGCTGAGAAAACGATGCCGGAAATATTGAAATTCACTAATAATTAATTAATTATATTTAGCAAGTTAAGAATTTTCTTCTTTATATATATATATATATATATATATATATATATATATATATATATATATATAATATATATATATATATATATTAATATAACATATAAATATATATATATATATATATATATATATATAATATATAATATATATTAGTATATTAATATATTATATAATATATATATATATATATATAATATATATATATAATATAGTAATATATAATAGTATTAGATAATGAGTATATATATATATATATTGCAAAAAGATTTGCAAATACATTGTCGTACGTCAATCAAAACTAGCAAAAAGTTTCATACGTCTGGCAGCGTTTTCGGAGTTAATTTGTAACTTCTCTCTTTCCGTATATATATATATATATATATATATATATATATATATATATATATTAATATAATAATATATATATATATATATATATATATATATATATATATTAAGAAACAATTTAATTTCCGTAATTTATATTCTAACATCAGTTTATAAAAATCACTAATCTTTAACATTCTTTTTATTAGCCATTGTTTTAGGATGTTTCCGCCATTACCAATATTTTTTCGTGTACCCCCATTCGATAGCAGGCGTACCCCAGGGGGTACGCGTACCACAGGTTGGGAACCGCTGATTTAGGGGATTAAAATGTACACAAAACTGAATTGTTGGGTTCCTCTCGTACTGAATTTAGTTGGGAGGAATCCGAATCATTCAGTATTCCTGGAGCAGCTGATTAAATAACCTACACACATTCCCGATCGTCCCAACCGATTCTGGAACACACTTGACCTATGTTTCAACACTAGTCCTTCTCTCTCTATAAATACACAACCTTCGCTCCTATCGGAGTAAATCTGACGACAACCTTATATCACTAATTTTAATACTTTTTCTCTCCAACATCTCCATCCTTCCCTATGCCGCTTTTTCTGGGCACTTTGAGGGCAGATTGGGGGCATTGCGTTGCTTGCTTCTACGCTAACTATAATGGAAGTGACTGCTTTGACTTCAGCTTCAGCCGAAAAAGTGGGAACTGTAATTGTTATGGGATGAGCAGGTTCATTCCTTCTTGGACTTAATCTTTTTTTCTCCTCAAAATCCATGGTTGCGATCGTGCTTGTTCCTGGCCAATTTCAGGCTAGAAACAATGCTTATCGGGTGTGGAAAAATTTTCGTTCTCCTATCACTCTGCCATTTCATTCAGCTAGAATCGTTGCAGGGATACTCTTCGACGCAGCAAAGCAGACTTTCATAAATCGAAAATGCGCTGACCTACCTTGGTTCTCCTACTGTCAAATTTCTCTGGCCTCTTGCAAAAAAAAAATCTCTAACAACTTCTTGTAAATCATCCTTTCCTCTCTTATTCGCTTCTGATGATTCTGTTGTTAATACTCCAACTGAAAAGGCCAATCA
Organism: Trachelipus rathkii; assembly: GCA_015478945.1. Classification (NCBI taxonomy): domain Eukaryota; kingdom Metazoa; phylum Arthropoda; class Malacostraca; order Isopoda; family Trachelipodidae; genus Trachelipus; species Trachelipus rathkii. The sequence continues at coordinate 38,850 of JABUQX010037732.1, forward strand.
TCTCTTTGGCATCCTCTTTTCCTCTAATTCAACCCTGGAAGATTCCTGATTCCTCTTCCTCCTCCTTCTCCTCTCAGGTGTCCTATGCCTTTACCTGTCATTTTATTTGATCGGGTGCATGAGCTCCTGAAATCTATGAACGTTAGGCAAGGCGGGTGGCCGGATGGCATCCCTCTCCGAGTTTTGAGGAAGTGAGGAAGTTGGTTGCTTCCGTGCTGACCCACCCTCGTTCAACCAATAATTCTTCTATGCCTCAATCCTCACTTTTCCCTCATGTTGGATAGCGCGCATATGTCCAACCTATTCCGAAAAATGATGCTGCTCTGATCCTTCTAAGCTATCGCCCTAATAGCTCTCACTTGTTATCTTCTAAGATCTTTTGGAAACCTTTCTCAACCTCTCACTTCTTAGATCTCTGGAATCTCTTTCCCTTTTTTCTGATTACCAGTACGGCTTAGGTGCTCGACGATCTACTGGCGATATACTTTCCTATTTAAACAGATTTATGGTTTTCCCGCCCTTAGGAACTACGGAGACTTGCGTGGTGGCGCCTTGACATATCCAACAGCATTTGACCGGGTATGCACGCGTCACTGCTCTCCCAAGCTCCTCCTTTGGCTTTCCTTCTTCTTCTTTGCTTACTTATGTCAGCTTCTTTCAAATGCTAAATGTTGGCTGTTGTTGATGGGGCGACTTCTTTCTTTTTCTGTCAATAGTGGTGTTCCTCAGGTTCTGTTTTATCTCCTACTTTAATTCCTCGCTTTTTCATCAATGATCTTCTCACCTGCACATCCATACTCTTCCACTCATATGTCGATGACTTGACCCATCATTCTTCAACTCATGTATCAATTCTGCTCCGTCTTTTACTTCTAGAATTGCCTCTCCGTCTTAATACTCTGATTCTATTCTGCGCTGATCTGATGGAATTTCAGAGTTTGGGTCGTCTTCAAGCTTGGGTGAAATTTAAATTCTTTAAAAAAACCCAACTCTTTACAAAATCTTCTCTCTAAACGCCACTTAAAACTTTCTATCTCTTTCGACGGTTCTCTCGTCCTCCTGTTCGACAATATAAACATCCTTGCCTTAACATAAAAAAAAATGTTTTGAAAACCTCAAATCACAGTGGTTGCTAGGGCGCCCTCTCAAAAGAAACTGGGAGTTCTGTTTAGATGCGAGACTTTTTTTCCTCTTCTCAGTTACTCCACCTATACAATGGGTCTCATCCGCCTTGTATGGAGTCCTGCTCTCATATCTGTGGGGGGCGGGCTCGGTTTCAATCCGGCTTTGATAGGGTCGAGTCCAAAGGCGCAAAAGACTTATACAACTGTCGCTATTACTTCTAGTTCACTTGACCCTTTCTATTTTTGCGGCGATGTTGGTGCTTTATCCTTTTCTATAGGTACTGTAGAGGCAAGTGTTCGAGGGAACTATCCACTCGCGTACACCACCTTTAAGACGCCCTCGTAGCACAAGGGGTGCTGTGTCGGCACATGAAGTTTTTGTGTTGATGTTAGTAACTCAAGACTGGTTCGCTGCGGGGCTTCTTTCTTTCCTGCCATCTCTTTCTGTGGAATTCTCTTCCATCATCTGTGTTCTACTCATTTAATTTCCTCATTTAAAAAGCCTGCGTCCGTCGCTCATCTGCGTAATTTTGGCTTAGATGATTTTTGAGGCGTTCAACCCACTCCTTGAATAGGGTTCTGCCCGGGAGCGGCGGTGACAACTGTAAAAAACAATAAAAATAAAGGTTCTAATAAGAATTCCTAGCTGCTGAGAACCCCAACAAGAAGGCACCTCCGCGTGAACCACTTCTAGAACTGCATTTAAAAGCATAACCGAGGAGCTTTGCTCGCTTGACAAAAAAAAAAGAAAAGAAAAGAAAAGACAGAGACAGAGAAGTGGAAGCTGCCTTATCAGCAACCCCTGGCAACAGCACTGATAGTCAGTATGATGGTTTTTCAGCAAATAAACGCTACTGAAGATGAGGATTTGGATATGTTAGACCTTTGATAAGTTCATGGCCGAAATTGCTATTGACATCTCATTCACCTTCAAAGGAATCACACAAGGGAACCTCATCGTAAAAACTGAAGAGACAGTCATCCAGGAGCAAAGATAATTCAAATTTGAAGTCTGTGAAAGAGGAGATGAGGCTCTACGAAACATGGAGATGCCTACAAAAGAGAATCCTTTCATGCGGTGGCATGAAAATGGGCCAGGGTTTCCATTATATCAGTGCTTGCAGGCAAAAAATTATCAGCACCTCCTTCATTTCATCAGTCAAGAGAGAGCGTATTTATAGTGTAGGTAAGTAATGTAAACACCCCAAAAAGGAACAGCCTCTCGCCAGATACTAGTGAAACCTTAATGTTTTTTCATCACAATTTGTGAATTTTTGAATTTAGTATTGAATGATATCTATCTTAAAGAAGTATTTTATTATGTCATGTTTGAGTAATAGCGTTTTTTTATTTTAACTTTTCGGCTGATTAATTGAGGTCTCTTCTTTCATTATTTTTATTCTCTATATTGTAGCTAGTTAAGAATCTTTCTTGTAAATTGTAATATGTTAAAACATAAAGCTAGTAGCTAAACTTTGTTAATACTTACTTGAAAATGGAAATGGAATATTTTTTTAAATAAACACAAACATAAAAAGTTATTAATATTATATTTGCATTTATATTCCTTAAGATACTATTTTAATTATAAAATAAATATACTTGGCACAAAACAAATATGAAATATAAATGACTAAGTATTGGTTTTCAGGGAATGCAATCTGAGTTGCCTAAGCAGTGCACAAATGTTCTAACTTATTACTGTGTTTATTTATTATATTAATTAAAGTATCGGTATCGGTATCGGCACCTAAAAAAATAGAGTATCGGTATCGGTACATCCCTAGGTACAACCCATTATTAGACACCTTATGCTGCATTTAATGTAATTTGTAGAATATTGTTGTTGGTTAATAAAATCATCATATTCATATTTTTTGTTTTCTTTATTATGCCATTTATTCCCATACCACTATGTCGTTAATACGTTTTAATACATTCTATACCTTGTGTAACATCCCGAGTTAGGAATCGACAAAATAAAACAAACCCTAGCCCGTACATTTAAAAATGAAAAGTGTTTTAATATATTTAGCTGTGATGCATTAAATTTGCCCGCGAGTTTTATATATATATATATATATATATATATATATATATATATATATATTATATATATATATATATATAATAATATATATTATATATAATATATATATATATATATATATATATATATATTATATATATATATAATATTTCCTTTCTTTCTTCTTTCTTTCTTCACCTTCCTCTTTGCCCCAGATTGGGGGTAAGGTGCCTGTACAAGCATCGAAAAGAAAAGCAGTAGGAGAACATAACAAACGTGAAAAGAAAGCCCAGCTTACCGCCCCTCTGAACCATTAATTAGTGAGAGCTCGTCACAGACAAAAAATCCACCCTAGAGCATCATAGGACCGCGAGGACCCTCACTATGGCATATATCGTCAATGTAAGGGTTCATCCCTGGCCCAGGTGGGCCAACCATGCCCCCATACAAAACCCGCCATTCTCTCCTATCAGGCACCTTTATTCTCGCCTCTGCAAACTCCATTTCTCTCCTTCAGACATTCGTCCACTGACTCAATCAACTTTCTCTTCGGTCTCCCAGCCGTCGGTTCCCAACACACACTCCACTATACATCCGCTTAACCAACGACTTTCATTCATCCTTTCCACATGACCAACCATCTCAACAACTTTCATTTATTCTCTCATTCTCGCCTTTCTTTCAACACACACCACTCTCTAATACGTTCATCTCCTCACTTTATTAATTCTTTTCACATCCTACATGCCCTACGATTGTCCATGCTGAACACATTGACTTTAGACTATACTTCCCTTATTCCAGACCATAGTCTCACTACCATAAAATAACACAGGTAACAACTACCCTCATAGTAAGACTCTAGCGCACTTCAAGACTTAGTCCCTTACATTCACCACGATTTAAATTGCCCAGCCTACCTTCCTCATTCACAACTTTCCTACTACACTCTACAATCATCCGTTCCTTCTCATCCAACCATACCCTAAATATTTAAACTCGACACTGCTCCAGCTGCTCATCATCTAACATAACTTCACACTGAGATGTCCTCACTCACAACCAATAACCTTACTCTTATCTACGTTTACTTTCAAACCCGCCTCCTTTTACATACCCTGCCAAATCTCTCCACCATTCCTCTCAAACTCTCTCAGACTCGCCACGCAGAACCAAATCATCCGCATACAATAAGTAGGGCACCCTCCCTCCTCTCCATTCTCCATCAATTCTAACACCATTTCCTGCCATCCCACCTCGAACTCTTTCATAAACCCATCCATATACACATTGAATAACCAAGGAAGACATAACACAACCCTGTCTCACTCCGCATTAATCCTAAACCATCACCATTGACACCATTTATTCTTACCACGCTTCATATCGTCATACACTACTTTTGATTCCATTCAGAACCTACCACCAACACCATATATCATAATACCTGCCATAAAGCTTTCCTATTAACTCTACATAATATATATATATTATATATATATTATTATATATATATTATATATATATATATATATATATATATATATATATATAATCTCTCACTCATGTATACAAGATCATACACTCGCAAGTGATCGTGAGGCTACTTCTTTGGCGTACCCCCAAGTATCACTCTGCGTACCCCCCGGGGTACGCGTACCCCACTTTGGAGACCACTGCCCTAGAGCACTAATAAAACTTTATTAAGTACTAAACTCTACTTTATATATTGTATACCTCTTTTAACATATTGTATTTACTGTATTTTAATGCTAAATACCCTAAAAAGACTTGATATATATGAAAAATAAGTAATTTAAAAAAAAAAAAAAAAAAAAACCAAAATTTTTGGCCTTTGGTTTTTTTTTTAAAAAAAAACTTTTTTTTTTTTAAAAAAACGAACGTTTTTTTTTTAATCCCCAACCCTATATAATATATATATATATATATATATATATATATATATATATATATATATATATATGTATTTAATATAAATATATAAATAAATATTATATAATTATATTATATAATTTACTTAGCAGTACTAAATGTATATCAATCCAGATTACTTGTCAAATGAAAAAACTGCAAGCCAAATTGAGAAACCAAGAGAGATTCACCCCAATTAAGAATAAATACTGAACAACCAAGGATCCTATCATATCTAAATAACTTATATATACTATATATATATATATACTATATATATTATATATATATATATATATATTATATCATCACCAACCTTCTTTTTCCAAGACTGTGGGTAAGGTGCGTAACATGCACCGGAAACAGAAAAGTAGAAGAAGAATATGATGCAAGTCGAAAAGAAAGCCCAGCCTCACCTCTCCCTTTATACCTTTTGGTGAGAACTCATCGCGATCAGAAAAATCCACCCTAGAGCTTCACCGGGACCTCAACGGAACCATCAATGGCATCTGTCACGTGGGTTCAATCCCTGGCAGGAGGGCGTCGGGCCACAACCAAACCTTGCCATTCACTCCTATTATGCACCATTCTTTTTGCCTCTGCCAAACTCGCTTTCCTTTACTGACTCAAACCACTTTTTCTTTGGTCTCCCAACCACTCGATTCCCAGAACACACCACTATAATCCACTTAACCAACCAACTATCATTCATTATTTCCACATGACCAAACCATCTCAATGTACTTTCATTTATTCTCTCATTTCCCCCTTTCTTTACACCACACAACTCTCTAATACATTCATTCATCATTTTACAATTCTTCTCACACCCAACACGCTTCTAAGATTGGCCATTTGAACACATTGTACTTTAGATCTATACCTCTAATTCCAGACCCTAGTCTCGCTACTATACATTAACACAGGTAACAACATACCCTCATGTAAGACCCTAGCGCTGTAGCAGTGGTATCAATGCCAGGGCCACGACCATGTAAATAAATAAATAACTTGCATAACTTAACCTTTTTCCCCCTCTGAATTTATCGACTTTATCTAGATATTATAAAGACACTTTACAGGTTTATACCTATATTTTGAGATATTTGATTTACCTTTGGATGATCGTGGGTGTGTTGAGAACTTTGATTACTGATCCATCAGCCCCACTACAAGCAAAAATAAGATATCTCCACGCGTGAGTCTAACTAAAACATAACTTTAAACAATTGTAATAATTTTTCATTTTGCCATACTTTCATATGATTCTATCATATTAAAGTATGTAATGACTTATAAAATTGTTTCTTCTTTAGATGCAAACTACAAATAACATCCAGATTTAAGCTAATCCTGATTGTAGAAGTAACAGAAACCCCTACTTTCGTTAGGGTAGGTTAAATATGATAATGTCTACTTGTATCTGTCTAAATAAAACATCAGCAAGTTTCACATTCAGTATATTATTTATATTATCTTATTTATTATTATTTTCTATTTATACAGAATTTATTTTTTATCTATTATAATCGATACTTTTATTGTTTATAAGTGAATATAATTACTTTTTATATTCAATAGGTTTCAGGAAAGGGGCTCAAAACCCACATTCCAATCAAAGTTCCTGGAACGGGGCTAAAAACCATTGTTCCAATCCTCGAGTTTCAGGAATGGGGTTCAAAACCCATGTTCCACACAACATTCAGGAGCTGGGCTCAAACGCTTCGTTCAATTCAATGTTTAAGAAAGGGTTCAAAACTACTGTTCCACCATTCAAGTAATTCAGACACAGATTTAATATCAGTAATTTTAATCTAGGAACATGATCGTTGGATTCGTAATTACATCAGATGACTTCCGACTACAGAAATAACCCGATAAGTAGACATTACTTCTTAGTTCTTGCATCACTCACACCGTCATTCACACATCATCCTGCTCCATCTTTTAGGTGTAACTTGGGATGATGTTTGCTGGACTTCAGTAAATCAGTACTTCGACTCTTTGTACAATTACAGTCAATAAGCTGTTGCTTATTGTTGTATATATTAGATTAAATATAAAAAGTACTGGTTTATTCATTTGTCGAGCTAACAACCAGTGTGTAATACTACTGCATTTCGTATTGATGTTTATGGAGATATTCGTCTAGGACTTTTTCCTAAATGTTTGAATGCTGTTAGATAAACTAGCCTAATTATAGTACCTCTATTTTTTTCCTCATTCCCTCGCTTTTAGCCTCTGAAGGCAGAATCACTGTTATAATAATTTTAGGTAGAGTTGGAGAGACACTTTTTGGGAATCTTTGTTTCTTCCGGGTAAATTGTTAGGTTTTCTATTGGACGACTTTGCAGACCCTTTAACTTGCGGATTACACAGCGAAGCCACCTCTCTCCCCTACAGCACACTCAAGACTTAGTCCCTTTACATCCCCAAGGATTTAATTGCAATAGCCACCTTCCTACCATTCACAACTTTCCTACTGCATTCCACACCATCCATTCCCTTTTCATCCAACATATATCCTAAATATTTAAAGTCAGACACTTGTTCCAGTTGCTCACCATCCAACATAACTTCACACTGAGGACTGTCCTCACACACAACCATAACCTTACTCTTATCTATGTTTACTTTCAAACCCTGTCAAATCTCTATACCAATCCTCTCAAACTCTCTTCTGATTCGCCACACAAAACCAAATCATCCTCATATAATGGTAGGGCACCCTCCACTTCTTCCATCACCATCATTCTAACACCACCCCTCCTCCACACACCACATATTCTTCTTACTACTTTTCTATTTCTGTTTCCAGTCCATACCCCCAGTCTTGGGAAGAGGAGGAAGTGAAACGAAAAACGTGATATATTTTTTTCTAACCCTAATGGTGTGCAAAAGTTGTCTTTTGACATGTATGCTTTACCCTTCAAATTTGGGAAATGTACGACAATTATTACCGGTGCTGTAGTAAGTTGGTAATGATAATGTATTTTCTTTTTTGTCTCATTTATTTTTTTTATTCATGATTGCAAGTGCAAGACGAGTGAGTGTAAATGATGCGGGGCGCTGTTAGGGAGAGTTAATGGAAAGAAGACCCGGATTATTAACTGTTAACAGAGTCCCCAAACCACCCAATAAATTTAGAAAGTGAGATCAGAAACTAATGCAGCGTCGAAGATCAGAGACTAAAAGGAACTGTCTGTTAATGAGACTAAAAGGAACTGTCTGTAATGATTAATGGATTAATTCTATAAGAGAAACAGAGACAGAGAGAAAATTAGTCAGTTAGTATGTTACTGTGGCGCATAAAGGTGTTAAGAGGTTAGTCTGAAAGAAATAACTAAGGTGTTAATTACTTATCTACCTCCACCGCTGTTAGCTGTTCAATGGAGAGCTACTTTCTCTAACGGTTACCGCACTAATTACCTGAACTATCCAAAATGCATTCCCTGCAACACATGAATTTCTCCTTTGATAAATCCACCTTGACTTGAGTGGAACCCTCCTTGAATTAAAGGACCCTCCTTGAATACAAGGTAGAATGGAGATCTTTAATAGGGGGGTTAAAAAACAAGATGTTTTTTAAAATGAAACGTTTATTAGTTTAAACGCAAGGGGAGGAATATCTAATAATATTTGATAGCTGATAACTGTCGGTTAGTTCTAAAGAACACAACCAAAATAATGTTCGAGTTTGCGTTTGAGTTTGCGTTCGAGTTTGCGTTCGAGTTCCAGAGTAAGGGTTAGTTACTACTGGAACAAGAAGGTTAATATGTGTGTGATAAAGAGGATGCAAAAATAAGAACAAACTGAGGTTTTACGTAACTTGTTGTTCTTGAGTTGCAACACTACCAGTGCTGGCTGAGATGGTCGAATTCGGTTTTGAATAAGCCGCTTGAAGAAAACTCCAAAGAAAATGTTGGCCCCTGAATAAAATGACCAAATGTTGTGTTTGAAGGCCCCGTAAATGAAAGGTCGTAGTGGCCCCGTAAATGAAATCACACTTTGCTGTGGTCCCCTGAATGAAACCTGTTAAACAACAATAGTAGTAGTAGTAGTAGTAGTAGTAGTAGTAGGAGTAGGCATATGATATGGATAAAAATGCTCCAAGCGAATAACAAACAAAAATAACATTGAGATATGGCTTGCTTACCCTAGGGGATCGATAAATCCCTCAAAAAGGGTATTTCAGGCGTAAGCACGATGAGGGCTGTTTGAGAACTGGAGAGTCCTATAAAACGAGATGAACATGATTAAACAGGCCATACAACTCAATGGAGCAATCGCATATATCTAAAAAGAGAAGAAGCTATAACACACGTAAACATGTAAATGATAAATAATCTTACTTCGTATAATATGCGGAATCCTTTTGTCCAACAAAAGGGGAATGTCGTCACTCAGATTTAGTGTGGTGTGGTATAAAATCATAAATATGGACCACACAAAAATAATATAATTCTGAAAGTGACTAATCTACAATATCATATACCTAAAAAAACGGAATTAGTAATAAGGGGAAAAAGAGGCATACATATAAATATAATATATAAATAAATGAAAATACACCAATATATTAGAGGTGTACCACTTCTGCATATAATTGGGTGAAGTTGGAGCCACTGCAACAGCGACCCCAACATCCCCCCTCACTAAAATTACGCCCCCACTCAAATTCCTTATAATCATAATCTGTTTGTAGCCGGAGATCTGTTAGTGAGTGGTAGGCGGCGAAAAGAGGGGATTGACCCGAAAATGTCTGAAGGAGAATGAGGGAAGTTGTTTACATCCTTATCACACACAAGCCGAAAGCCCTTAGGACTGAAAACCGATAACCGCAATAATTTTACATATGTACAAAACTAAACTTAAAGCTGATAACTGTAGTCTGTTAGTGAGGATAATGCAGCCTACGTGACTGAAGCATGCGTTCCTCTTCGTCGATAAATTTCTTGACGGTGAAGACTGACTTGAAGATCGTCGTAAGATGGTTAGAGAAAAGACTGAGACTGAACAGACGAATAGTCAGACTGATGACTCGAGGTTGATGGGTACTCCAACCGTGGAGTCGAATGTAGTGGGGTGAGGCAACTATATTACCATATTTTCAATTTTCAATTTTCCTAGGAACAAGCGTTTAGCATAACCCATCTGAAAGCATCGGAGTTAAAAGCTACTCTGCTTCTTTTTTTGAAGATCTATTTTGATACTCCGGCTGTGTCGATTTGTTCCGTAGTATAGTTGGAAACCTCACTATATCCATAATACTGGGTACACCCTAGACTATAAAGTTTATTATTGGCTCTGATACTGTTGCTGTTTTTGTAACCATCCCTAATGGGATTTTTTCTGCCAAGCCAAGGGTGTAAGCGCCCATATAAGGATGAAGTCTGCGTCAGATTTCACGGGAAGGACAGTCGTGGATAGTCCGACCTGGGCTAAAATCTACCCTGACATGGATGCTGAACTCTTCTCGTAGCAGTGTTCTCTCGCCGACAGCTAAGAGAATCTTCACACTCACTGCAGCTAGGAGAAGGGAGAAGAATACACTGTTCTCTATTATTTGCATCCGTGTAAGTGGTACATAAATAATAAAGTTTATTCTTGTTCCTTTCTACTAAATTGAAATTTACTATTTACAAGTCAGCTTGAACAAGTCAGCTTTTTCGATATTATACATTTAATTAATTGAATTTTTGAATTTCATTAATTTCTGATTAGCTGATTTCAATCTGTTTTAATAAATTTCTGATTTATATTTACACATTTTTAATTTTTAAACTTTTAATTAATCTAATAAAATCAATCATTAATGATTTCTTTACATTTCTGATTTTTAATTATATTTACAAATTTATATTATGCACATAATAAGTGTCTGTGTATCAAATTGAAAAATATGTTGAGTAACAAAAGAACATAACAGTTGTTGGCTTATCATACTGGTAGTTGAATACCACGAGGGCAATCTTCAACTCTGTTATCTGTGTTTTACGTTTAAATGAAAATATGTCCTTAAAATTAGCCTAACAGGGGGAAAATTTACAAAAATTCTTTATACATTTTTCAGTTAAATATTAAATTAAAAATAATAATAAAAATAAATCACTACAGCCAACAACAACGTTCTGATAGAATTATAGGCAAGTATTCAGTGAGGCTGAGATGAATGAACGATTCTATAGTGTCACTGATTATGTCTGAAACTAGTGTGAATGAATAGAGATGAGATGAATGCATGTAATCCGCATCCGCATTCTTCTCCGCATTCGCATTCCGCACTGCATCGCGTCCTCAATTTATCCGTATTTGCATGGCATCGCATCCTCAACATCCATATCCGCATGGCATCCAGCAAATTCCACCCTGCACTCCCCATGACCATCCCCTCCCAGAATTCCCAGAACCAGGAAGGACGAAGGAAAAAGGGAAAATGATGAGGAAAAGAGCAAAATACCACAGAACCAGTGTTCAGTTCGGTGAACATCGGTAGATCCTATTGAAAAAGAAGAAATGAACTGTTGAGAGTTTTGAAAACCATTAACTTTTTTGAAAACTATTAGCTACTAACCGGGCTATAACAAACTACTCCTTCTTCTATTAAGTACGTATTCGAGAGGAGTTTCCATTACATTGGGCAAGTCAGGTACTGGTCCCATACGTCGAGTAAACGGACGAGGAGGAAAGTTGAACCTGGTTAGATCTTCTTCTCCTATGTGAATCAACTCTAGATCACTGTCATCAAGTTGGAGATGAGCAGGATCACCGAGAACCTCACCAACTACATGATATGGAGCTGGTGGTGTTTGAGAAAGTGAAGGTAACTGATAGGAGTCTGAAGGAAGAAAAGATGGAGAGTTAGAATGGAAACCTGAGAAGTCTGAATGTTGAGTAGACGTACTGAAATTGAAAGGCGAAAAAGGTGGAGGTGAATCTTGTTGAGTTCGAGATGAACTAAGAACTGTTGAAGGACCAAGGAGATTGGAACTTGGTCTATCCTTGAAGAAAGAACTCAAGAAAGACGCTCCCTCTAATTCACTAACTGAGTGAAAATCAACTGTATTTGGATTTGTTATAGCCGGAGATTGGGAAGTAGAAACTGATGACACAATAGTGTGACTACTAGGTGTAACAGCCGAGGAAACTTGAAGCTGTGAAGGTGATGGATATTCATGAGTATAGAAATCATGATAATCCATAGATGGGCTGTACACACTGGGACTGTAAAGAATTGGGGAAATAGCAGAGAGATTCTGCTGTAAGGATAATGGTGGAACCGGAATGGTTCGTGAAGAATCTGTTATATCGGTTGGAGGAAGCACAAAAGTAACCTTGGGCGGAGAACGAGAAGGCTGAATCACTATAGGTGAAAGGACTGGAGTTCTCACAGGAGACATTGTTGATTCGGCAGTATCAACGTTCAGTTGTTCTATTTGGTCCCATAAGTTAGGCAACCTCGTGAATAGATCCATTGGGATGGGATTTGTAGGAAGAAATCCCTCAAAATCGTTTTCGTCATCATCGTCTTCGATGGTTTGAAATGGATCTTCTTCAATATCATTGTCGGATATTGAAGAACTGTGAGCTACTGAGTTAACATCAGAGTCTTCTGCATCTTCATCCACTTCTTCGTCTTCTTCATCCTCGTCGGTAAAGAATTTCTCGCGCACCTCAGGGTTGCGAGATAAATATTTGCGAAGGTACGTGGGAATATCTATCCATCCTCGTAAATGAGAGAAATGGACTTTCTGTAATCTATTTTGTTGGTCACTAGCACGTCTAATAAGGTAGGTGACCCGGTTATCATTAACTGCAGTGATGATATAGGGGCCTTCCCATCGGCTCTTGAACTTCTGAATAGTGCTATGACCAGTGCGAATTACTTTTTTCGCAACTTTCTGTCCGACGCGAAATGGTCGGAAGTTCGCACTACCTTCTTTCCAATATTGAGGAAAACTGTGTGTCGGAGAATGAGCCTTCTGCAGAAGAAAGTCGGAAGGTGAAATACCGAGAGCACTATGTGCTGTGTTGTTGTAAATAAGAACAGAAGAAGAAAGTTCCTCATCCCAGCCACTGGGATTTTCAAGTACCAAGCATTTGATAATCTGAATTAAACTTCTGTTGAAGCGCTCACAAACCCCATTGCTAGCAGGGTGAAGCGGAGAAGTTCTTATGTGCTTGATATTATGTTCTTGAAGAACATTTTGGAAAGTTTGAGAAGTGAATTCAGCACCGTTGTCGGTGAGATTCGGTTTGGAACTTTTGGAAGAAATGGAAGAATTTGATGTTTGAATTTGTTAGAAACAGAAAGACTGGTTTTGTTCGATAAAGGAACAACCGAAACCCACTTGGAAAAGTGGTCAATGAGTACCATACAGTACTTGTGACCGGAACTTGTTTGAGGAAATTGTAGCAAGTCCATTGCACACAAGTCGAATGGATACTCAGCTAAAATCTTTAACATCGGAGGTGTCATAACAGAAGAAAATGTTTTCTGTCTTTGACAAATCGGACAGCATCTGACGATGTCTGAGACCACCCGGTTTACACGCGGGTGCCAAAAGTGCTTATAAATAAGCTGAAGAAGTTTATTTCGTCCGATATGGGCACAAGAAAAGTGAAGACCTAACACTATATGAACGAGAAAATCAAGAGAAATTACATACAGTAATTCTCCCGATTTTAGTTTGTGAAAGAGTATCCCATTTTCGAATACCAGCTGAGATCTGTATTGTTTGTACATTTTATGTACCCTGAGCCAACATCCTTGCATAACATCCTTGTTCTGAAAACCTTTAATGATCAACTTGAGATCTTTATCTTGAGCTTGATTATGCAGGATGTCTATTTCATCAATATTTGAATTGTTGAATATATCACTATTAACTGTTGTGATACGACCCACATGAGGATGGGTACGCACACGGCGGCGACTAATGCCTGTTGCTATTAATGTAATATCATCGTTGTCCTCTCTACGAATGAGTTCTTTTTGAGACAAATCAGGCAAGAGCTCATTATCCCGTAGAGAGTATGTTCCCAATACTATGGCGAACTCCATATATTCTTCAGGAACGATGAAGCATTCGGTGGGCTTAGTTTCAAATCCACCTTGAAACAGTAGTTTTAGATTGACGTACTGGTCAATCGGAATTCTTTTACCCCTTCCGAAACCACTAATTGCTTTCACCCCTACTTTTGCAGATGGCAAAAGTTCAACTGGTTCTTTCAAGGTCTGCAATACTGCTTCACTCACCAAACTTACACCTGCCCCACTATCAACAAGGCAATCATACACATTCGAACTGTTGTGTTCTAATTTCACGCAAACAATTAGTGGATCCACTTCCGCCTGGCAAAGATTTATGGTAACAACCATATCATCCTCAACTGGAAAGTTGTTTACTGCCAGGTGGACATGACAAATATTTTCTGCTGCAATGTCATGCGGTTTCACCATGTTGTTTGCTGCTGCTGCTGTTTTCACCTGCCTGTCACTATAACTATCGCTACTTCCTAACACGACAGTTTCTACAGGAAGGCTACTTGTTACAACTGATACTACTGGTTCCGTAGAGGAACAACTACTACTGTTACTACATACTACGTGAGAAGAAAGAGAGTAACTATCTCTACTACTATCACTAGTCACAATGGTGTCTGGAAGAAGATTCCTAGCACTACTACTAACGACTACAGGGTCTATAGTACTAGCACTACTTCTATCACTATTTACTATATCTACTAGGGCATTTGATTCCATGAGCTGCTGTGAACTATTCTTCTCCACTGGAGGGCTCATTTCCGTGGAGACTTGCAGTTTAAAGCTCCTGCTTGTACTGCTTCATCTGAAGAATAACCCATACATCGGCCTTCTAGATGTGACTTGTGACACCAATCGCAAGGATCCAGAAACTTCCTTGGCGGCCTTGGTGAGTCACGTGTAGTCTGTGCCCTGTGTTGATTGTCCGCGCGTGGGGAATTATGTTTTCTGTTTGAACCAGAGGCCTGTGGTGATCTGTTTTTTCTGTTATTTGTGGGCGACCTCTGTGTCATTTGTCCATTGCGCGGTGGTGTCCTATGTGAACAGTTAATTCCCGCATGTGGCCCCTTACAAAACGGACACACTCTACCAGAATTCAATTGCTTCGTACGTGGAGGGGATCTGATAGACCGACAATCATTCCTTACATGCCCCCTCTTTCGACAATAACTGCATACTCCTAAATACTTGTAACATTCATCCATCACGTGCCCAACATTCTCACAGTAATCACAAACGAGGTGTTTTCTGTTAGTGTTCTCGTTGTGATGTGTCGGTGTGTAAGTGCTTTGGGTCTGATTACGTCTGTTATTGGATGAGGGATAAGTATGTGGTGTATTGTTATTGTTACGTGTATTCTGTTGGCGGGTATTGTTTGTTTTAGGAGGTTGTGGCTGTGCATGTTGTGAATGCAAAACTTCTGACCAACCTGGATTGATAACATCTATTCTGATTGTCTCGTCCAAGTCCTGTTTAGGTTGATCAGACACTGTAAACCGGCTGTTGCTAGAAGAAGTGACTACATTCTTTCCTTTATTGTAGTCTCTAACGTAGGTGTCCGCAAGGCTTACTATTTTCCGCCATGGCACTCGGATGTTGCTGTCTTCTTCTTGCTGTGTAATATATTCTGATATCCTTTTCTCGACGTATGGAGGAAGACTTAGAAGAAAAGCTGTTCGTAACGAGTCATGTTCTCGCATATCTAGCCCACGATAGGCTTTCTTAGCAAGATGTTCCAGGCGAAGAGCGTACATACGAACACTTTCACCGGAAGTCCTGTATGCCGAATGATAAGCATTGAGCTTATGTGCGTCTTTTCTTTTCTCCTCTTGATGATACCATGATAAAAGAGTCTCTTTAATTGAACCGTAGTTTCTATCATCTTTGATTAGCAAATTATACAGTTGAAGGAATGATCCTTCGAGTTGCCTGCCTAGCAACCTTAACCACTGATGAGGCGCATTTGGGTAGTTGAATGAACAATACTGCTCAAAATCGGCAAAATAACTAACCAAATCTTGATCAGCCTCATACTTGAATTTCCCTGGCTCAACCACTTTGACTTTCCGAGAGTTCTTGGCGATTTCTGCTAAGTAGAGGATAGATTGGGACATTAGCAGCATATGACGTTCCAAAATGTCCAATCTACTGGGTGCAAGAAGCTGTGTTGGTTCTCTAGTTTCTGCACTGGAATACATCGGTTGTGGCTGAGGAGGAACAACATATGATCTGGTATCGATTGGTGGTGCGATACCAGCCTGTTGAGCAAATATCGGTGTCTCTGAAGCACTGGAAGTCAAGGGATCATTCATGCCCTGACTGTAATAAGGAGGTATAGTATACGACTGTCTGTTGGTCACGTCAGTCTGTTGTGTAATGGGAGTCGTCGTGTTTGTTGTGTAAATAACGTCAGAATAAGGGGAACCTCCATACATTTGAGCCGTAGTTCCTGGATAGAACTGTTGTTGTCCCATTGGTGCTGATACCAATGGGGACACAGGTGAACCGAAGTTCATCAGAGCCATCTCATTTGATAATAAATCTGTTGTCGTCACTGGAGGAGTGGCAACAACATTAGGAAGAACAACTGTTTGCTGCGACTGTTGCGGCAGTATTGGAGGTTGCTGAGCCCGCAAAAAAGCCGTTTCCTCTTTCAGGAACTTAAATTCCTGCGTAATGGTAGCCAGGAACTCCTGAAGAGGTGGATTCACTGGGTCTACCCTGTCTGCTAACTGCTGAGGAAATCTTGGTGGTGGTGGATCTCTCCGATCTCTCTGAACTCGGCCTTGATCATCTCTCTCTCTAATAAACTTTAACAGATCTTGTTGAGTCGGTGGAGGCATCTCCTCCTCCTCAATAGTTTCACCGACGTCCACCAAACCACCGCCCACTGCTCCCATGATACGCCCACTCCCAACCTCATCACTTCCCGCATTCTCCCCATCACCCCCCAGCTCTGAAAATCTGTTTAAGGACGTCATTAGGGTTATTGCATGAAATGGTAAATCAATATTTCAAAACAAATATAAACAGCACAAACAAAATATAAATGAAGGATGATAAGAGCGAAAAGGCGTTGCAGGAAAAAGGAGGTTAAGTCTGTTATGCGCTAAAACTGTATCTATTACTGTGGAACTCGAACAATACTTAAGGGAATATGTTGCAGAGTTCGCAAATTTGGAACGTTCAGATATGCGGTATCTACCCTGATATCTAATTATGTTAAACCGTACTAGGTATATTAACTACAAATGGCAGTCCCTGTTCGGGCGCCAACTAAATTTAAAGAGTATGTTAGGGAGAGTTAATGGAAAGAAGACCCGGATTATTACTGTTAACAACATTAATTATCAAGTAAATATGACTATCCTTAATGACAATAAGTTTTTAACACATTTAAATTACATTAGGAATCTTTGGGATAAGATGATTAATTCTATAAGAGCAAAGACAAGTAAGTTAGTCAGTTAGTATGTTACTGTGGCGCATAAAGGTGTTAAGAGGTTAGTCTGAAAGAAATAACTAAGGTGTTAATTACTTATCTACCTCCACCGCTGTTAGCTGTTCAATGGAGAGCTACTTTCTCTAACGGTTACCGCATTGATTACCTGAACTATCCAAAATGCATTCCCTGCAACACATGAATTTCTCCTTTGATAAATCCACCTTGACTTGAGTGGAACCCTCCTTGAATTAAAGGACCCTCCTTGAATACAAGGTAGAATGGAGATCTTTAATAGGGGGGTTAAAAAACAAGATGTTTTTTTAAAATGAAACGTTTATTAGTTTAAACGCAAGGGGAGGAATATCTAATAATATTTGATAGCTGATAACTGTCGGTTAGTTCTAAGATAGAACACAACCAATATAATGTCGAGTTTAATGTTCGAGTTTGCGTTCGAGTTCCAGAGTAAGGGTTAGTTACTACTGGAACAAGAAGGTTAATATGTGTGTGATAAAGAGGATGCAAAAATAAGAACAAACTGAGGTTTTACGTAACTTGTTGTTCTTGAGTTGCAACACTACCAGTGCTGGCTGAGATGGTCGAATTCGGTTTTGAATAAGCCGCTTGAAGAACTCCAAAGAAAATGTTGGCCCCTGAATAAAATGACCAAATGTTGTGTTTGAAGGCCCCGTAAATAAAATCACACTTTGCTGTGGTCCCTTGAATGAAACCTGTTAAACAACAATAGTAGTAGTAGTAGTAGTAGTAGTAGTAGTAGGAGTAGGCATATGATATGGATAAAAATGCTCCAAGCGAATAACAAACAAAAATAACATTGAGATATGGCTTGCTTACCCTAGGGGATCGATAAATCCCTCAAAAAGGGTATTTCAGGCGTAAGCACGATGAGGGCTGTTTGAGAACTGGAGAGTCCTATAAAACGAGATGAACATGATTAAACAGGCCATACAACTCAATGGAGCAATCGCATATATCTAAAAAGAGAAGAAGCTATAACACACGTAAACATGTAAATGATAAATAATCTTACTTCGTATAATATGCGGAATCCTTTTGTCCAACAAAAGGGGAATGTCGTCACTCAGATTTAGTGTGGTGTGGTATAAAATCATAAATATGGACCACACAAAAATAATATAATTCTGAAAGTGACTAATCTACAATATCGATTACCATAAAAGAACAAAATTTATGCAGACTGATTATGATGATGAACACATATATGGTACATATAAATTCATTAAGTAAATTAAACATACAAAAACTGTATTTAAAGCTAATGAAACTTCTGCAATATTGGTGAGTTGGAGCCACGCAACAGCGACCAACAGCGCAATGACATCAGTATTTTGCTATCTTTTTCTTCCTTTTTCTTCAGTTTTATTAACTCCTATTCTGGCTTTTCTATCCTCACAGTCGTTCGTCATCGCATTATCTCGGATGGAAGTCTGATTTTTTTTTGTGTTATACATTCTGCTGTGCTAATTGTGTTATTTACCTGCTTAATTTAATTTAGGCATTAATATTATTATTTAAAAGAGTGTCATTTCAAGTTGTGAATTTGTGGATTGGTTGGCTGCTTTGGTTTTGGCTGTTGGGTAAGGAGCTTGGTGTATGAAGTATTTCATTTCAATAGCAGCATAGGCTTTTTTTTTATACTTTCACTATTACTATTTTAATTATGAATTTTTGACTATTTCTGATTATTTTATGTGGTAAATCTTTGTAAATATTAATTAATTGTTTGTCTTTATATTTTTTAATTTCTTGTGTTAGTAGCATTTTCTTGGCATGTGCTGCTTTTTTTTTTTTACATTTCAAGATTGTAAATCGGCATATTTTTTTTAAATCATCAATTGTGACCGCTGTTTACATTCTGTTTTTGATAATCTGCTTATTCGCTAAGAAAACTGGACACTGGATTCCTGTCCAGGTATTATAAGTTACCTATCATGATCTTTATATCTTTTTTGCTTTTTGTTTATAACTAGTAATTGTGTAAGATGTTTTATGGTTTTTTGTAAGCCTGTAATTATGTATTAACTTCATTTCTTACTTTGTAGATCTCCATGTTTATGTTTATTATATTTTATGTTTATATTTTATGTAATCGCTTGATTGAGGGTAGGGTATTTTTTTTTTTCTCTCTTTCGCTGTTTTTTTATTGGCTGGATTATTAAGTCAAGAAGAGAAAAACCATCTTGCAGTTGGATTATTAATACCCGGGTATTTCTAAATGAATATCTAAAATAAAATAACAGGTGCACCTTAAAATTAAAGAGCTCAGAGTGAGGTATTCTGATTTGAATTCTGGAATATATTTATAGGGTCAAAAATCATTTAATATTTGTAAGGGTCGAATTTGTATATTGATGACAATTACTTGCATTTTTATTTCAGTGTTTTGTACTTGGTGTATATAAGATTCTCAGTAAAATTGTTTTTTGGTATTGATTATATTTGTCTTATTTATCTGAATAATTTCCTCACTTTGTTTACATTTGTGATATACGCTTTCATTTGATCGTTATTTATTTCCTTAAGAATTTGAGTGGTGTATACTTTTTTTTTTTTAATTCCTTGCATTTTTCAGATTTTTTTTTATATTGTTGTTTTTGAAATTGTGATTATTTGTTTCTTACCAGCCAGTTCATGCTTCATCTGTATATTATATTTGATTGTCTTCTGTGTTCTGTTTACAGCATTTTTCTAACTGAACTATTTTGATTTGTTTCAAGAAATAAACTTTGGCTTGTGTAATTAGTATTTTTCTTTTTGTTTACTCCGCTTCCCAGCTAGACACCCCACGAAAACCTAAATAAATTTTAGCCTAGATTTGAACAAATCCACTACAGTGCCCCAAAAGGTTGAGGGTTAGATGTAAGATAAGGTTAGATTATTTTAGGGTAGGTTAGGATAGTTTACTTAACTAATACTAATAAAGAAATGAAACAGGTTATTAAAGGAAGTCTGCAATTAAAAATCACTTAAGGCAGGAAAGTATCAACTACAAGGGTAGACCTAGGATTACAATAATAATAATAATATTAATAATAATATAATAATAATAATAATAATAATAATAATAATAATAATAATAAGAATTGTTTGTATGTGTTTGTATGTACGGTATGTTTGTATCTGTGTGTGTGTGTTAGGATAGTTGCAATAAAATAATGTTAGGTGATATGATGTAAAGTTAGGTTGGGGGAGTTTAGATTGTCCCCAAATCCCCATTTTAGAATCTTGGACCAATAGGCAGAATCGAAGTCGATGGATAGGTACTGTAATACTAGCTGTCCATCTTTGATCCAAAAATTTTTTTTAGCCAGAAATCAATATTTTGGGATTGTCATTGGTTAGATTACGTGGTGGTATATATATATATATATATATATATATATATTATATATATAAATATATATATATATATATATAATATATATATATATATTATATAATATATATATATATATATATATATATATATATATTATATATATATATACTTTGTCACCCCTCCCCTTCTATGAGAAGCGGGCAACCTTGAGGTACTTTACCACCATTGTCAGCTGCACCCAGTCAATCGAAATTGTTTTTAATGCCCTCCATGGCAGGGCATGCTTTTGGGTGTTTTTAATAGTTTGGGAAAGACATCTTTGCAGTTGGGAGGGAATCTCTGAGATAATCAAATTTGTATTCCTGAAGGGGTGGGTGGTGCCCCAAAGACTGGACCCAAAGATCTGTCAGAGAAAAAGTATCAAAACTTCTAATATATGTTAGGTTTGAGCAGTCTAGCAGTTGATGTTATGTGTCGTCAATTGTCAGGGAGGGACATCTTTGACAGAGTGGGAAAGCATTTCTTGAAGGGAGGGATGGTGCCTAGAGCGTAATCGGGAAAACATTACTCTGGTTTGACGATCCCAAATGTTCTGTAGGGGATATTTTGGGACGATATGCAGAGATTGTTCTTTGAGTTAACTGAGTGTGGATGTGTTTAATAATGGGTGTATCTATGGGTGGAGAGGAAGCGTGTTGTATATGTTATAGTAGTACAAAGCTGGTGTAATCCTTTTCCTTCTCGGTAGAAGGGGTTGTTGCAATGTATGATGTGGAGGTGGTCTACTGAAAGCGACTTGCTTTACAATTGGCAGCCTATCATGTTGAGATGGGCATTTACGGGAAGAATTTTTGCTTTGGTTGGTAAATAATGGATGGGTTTGAAGGGGAGACAACCTATTAATTATTCTAAGAGCTTTATTTTGTACTACTACTAGTTTTTCCATATTGCACTGTGACACTGCTGGTGCCCAGGCCGGTATATGCAGTTTAAGGGATGGAAGTACTGCCTGTAAACTATTGTGAGTTTCTTTGTTTTGAGCAAAAAAAATTCCAGTTAATGAGTACTTTCTTCGCATTTAATTTGTGTGTGGCTCGAGATAACGTTGTTATGTGCGGGGGTGAATGTTGTTTTTTACGAGGAACTCTGTTTGAAAGAAACATAGTTGGATAGGCGTTAAATTCTCTTCTATAGGGTGTAAGTAGTGTGATAAAGGATTTTTGAGGGGAGACTAATTCTATTTGTCAATAGCCATTGTTCAAGATGGTTTATATATTGCTGTGTTCTCCTCTTGCCGTATTTATAGAGGAGTTTTGGCCTGTGATTGCTAGGTCATCTGCATAGCTGTTGATTTTTATAGATGGGGTTGTGGGTTGAGGTAAGCAGGGTTGTGGAGTCAGAGTCGGTAGTTTTGAAGAGAGTGGAGTCGGAGTTGGCAATTTTGAAAAGGGTGGAGTCGGAGACGGTAATTTTGAAGAGGGTGGAGTCGGAGTCTGTAATTTTCAAAAGAATGGAGTCAGAGTCAGCAATTTTCAAAAGAATGGAGTCAGAGTCAGCATTTTCAAAAGGGTGGAGTCGGAGTTCGGAATAGTGAGTCGGGGAGTCGTAATTTTGAAGAGGGTGGTGTCGGAGTCAGAAAATTTTTGAACCAACTCCACAACCCTGGAGGTAAGACATGCATAAAAGATTGAAAAGTGTCGGTGATAGAATGGCACCTTGGAGGGGACTCCATTATATAATTTGTATGAGTGGGAGGTATGATGGCGTTCTTATATGATTCTAGCTATACACCCGGATAAAAAGTTTGCAATTATTTCTTGCCATTGATATTTATTTCTGAACTTAATACTTTATCTATTAAGAGGTGGTGAGGAACTGTATCAAAAGCCCTCTTTATGTCTATTGCTACTAGAAGAATACATTTGTAGGGTAGGGCCTAGTTAAATCCTGAGGATGTTTTGTGTTACATTGGTTAGTAGTGTAGTGGTGGAATGTTTTTTGCCTGAATCCATGTTGGGTATCTGAGGAGGGAACAGAAGGGGAGATTTTATTTACGATTAACCACTCAAACACTTTAGATATTGTAGAGAGCAATGATATAGGTCTATATGAATGAAGATAAGATATTGGGTGGTTTGTTAAGTTATAATATGGGGATTACATGTGGGTGTTTCCAGAAAGGTGGGATAGTGTTGGTTAAGGTGAATATGGGATACTTTGTGTGGACCTTCTACTTCTGAGTTTTTGAGGTATTGGATGATGTTATGCACTTCTAAGGGAGTAAATGGGGAAGGGGGTTTCTAAGTTGTTCTTCAATCTTTTAAGTTGTTTAATTGTTAAACTATTTGCGTAGATTGTAAGTTTATGGATTTGAAAATACACCCTCATTGGCTAAAATATTTTGATGACGAGCTGAAGAAGATTTTATCAAACTTAAATATTTGTGTAACTCTAATCCCCTTGGTCAGGAAAACTTACTCAATTTCTCATCTATAGAACTTGCAACAATACGAAGAGAATCCCCAATTTAAGGGACAGCTTTGATGTCGCACAAATCAAATCAAATAAAAATAAATAAAATAAAATCTAATCTAATTTAATCTAATCTAATCTATCTTAATCTAATCTGAATCTAATATATATATATATAATATATATATACTATATATATATATATATATATTATATATATATATAATATATAATATATATATATATAATATATATATATATATATATATACTTACAAGCCCTATCATCACTTTCTCTGGAACTTCCATAGTAATAACCATGACCATAAAAGCGATGACCATATGGATAGCCAACATAAGTAATAACTTCCTCCTTCCACTCAATGACCCAGCGAATTGGAGACCCAAAGGCATTGTAGGGTACAATGACATTTTCTCCATTAACACCAATAGAACCCAGATAATTTAGTAATAACTGCTACTGCCATAGGACCTCTGCCAACTGCCACTGCTCCTACGAATACTGCCTACTGAACCAAATCCACCAGCTTCACTAACTTTCCCAACTTTCCCAACTTTGCCAAATCTAATACGAATTCCTTTTCCGCTGACACATGATTCCAACAACAATAACAGGAAAACTGGAAAAAAAAATAAATATATTATATATATATATTATTATTATTATATAATATATATATATATATATTATATATATATATATATATATATATATATATAATAATATTATCATTTAATCCTCTGCTTTAGGATAATTAAAGAGGGTTGAAGCCTTGAATCATTTATTTGCAATTAGATTTTATCAAAATTTCCAAATTCCAACAATAGATGCCTAAAAACAATATAAAAATTGCAAACAGAATTATAAAAGATAAAAGGTCACA
>JABUQX010037733.1:0-10000 GCA_015478945.1 Trachelipus rathkii
ATATATATTATTAAATTATAATTTATATAAATTTTATAATTATAATTATATAACATTAATTAAATTATACAAATTATAATTAATTAAATAATTATTAAAATAATACCATAATTATATATATATTATAATAATAAATAATTAATTAAATTAATTATAATTAACATATAATAATAATTAAATAATAATAATTATAAATATATTATAATTATTATATAATAATAATAATAATTATAATATATAACATAACTAATTATAATAATTATTATATATTATAAGTTTAATAAATTATAATTAAATTTTATAATAATTATAATTATTAAATAATAAATTATAAAATATATAAATAGTAATTAATTTATTAATTAATAATATTATATTTAGGCCCCATATAAAAGTAATAATAATTACATGAAACCTATAAATTATCTCTCCTGACACATAATACAATAATAAACATTTATTATGAGTAGGGATAAAATATAGAGAGTTATAAAATTATAAATATTATAATCTCTATAGTTTAAGATTGCCAATCAAATTAAAATCATTTATTTCCCAATCAATATAGATATTAAATAATATAATAATAATTTATTAATTTATAATTTTATGTATAATATGGATATATGTTAAGTTTAAGGTTTAATTATAGAATATATTAAGTAAGTATTAATAAATAATTTTACTAATGTTTAAGTAATTTATGAATTAAATATTTGCGTATGATAATATATTAAATCTTAAATTACCTTGGTATAAATATTAAATTTAATACTTTATTGCTATTATATATATAGTTATAATAATAAAATAAGAGATAAAAACACTTTGACACATAATATTAAATCTTAATTGTGCTTATTGGTTAAATAATAAATAAAAATCTTATTCTAAAATATGTGAGCAGCATAAATTAACAAAATTATATTAATATATATAAATTTATAATTAATAATACACTATAATTTTCATGAGAGTGAGAATTGAAATAAATGATTCTACATTAGAGAAAATTAAGCCATATATATATATATAACATTATATAATATAATAACTATATAATAATTAAATAATATTAAATAATAATAATAATAATAATAATATAATAATAATATATATTATAATAATAATATAATAAATAATATAATAATATAGAAATAATTAATAATAATAATTATTTAATATATAATATTTATAAATAATAATAATATATATAATAATAATACTATATATAATATAATAATAATAAATATCAATAAATTATCAAATTAACTAATATATAAGTTAAATAATAAATAATAAATAAGTTAATATAAATAATTAAATATATAAATAATTTAACTATAATTAATATATAATAATTAATTATAATAATAATAATTATCAAATCATATAATTATAATTAAAATATATAAATAATATAATTCATAATTATGTAATTTTAATTCCACCTTTATAAATCGACAGTTTTCCACACATTGTACCGTAAACTCATAAATGTATTAATATTTATAAATACATTAAAATACTAAAACAAGTAAAAAATAGAGTGAGAATAATAACATTAATATTCGGAATAATTACAGTCGAATTTGAGAGTAGAAATTTGAGTGTAGATCCTTTTAATAACCTGTGAATAAGTAATGATAGATTAATAAATTAACTAATTAATAAAGTTTAGTAAGTATATATATATAAAAATAGTAAAAAATTAATCATAAAAATAGTCTTACTACAAAAAAATATATACTATATAATTAAATCAAGGGTGTCAAATAAAATTATTTAGTAACAAAGGGAGGTTACTAATATAATCAGTGGAATATATTGAATCGCCAATTTCTTTATACACAGTGCATATATAATATTATCATATTATAAAATAATAATAAATAATTAAATATTAAATATTATATATAATAATAATTTAAATATAAATTACTTAATAAATAATAATATAAAATTAAAATAATAATGTATATAATTAATATAAATAATAATTAATATTAATATATTAATAATATATTTTAAATAGTGGGTAGTAAATATTATAGGTAGCTAATAATATTACATTATTCCAAATCAGGCAGTCTTCAACAAGGAGTGCATCAAAACAGTACAGGGGAAATATATAGGGGGGAATACTCTTTACCTCACTTACCGCGGTAGGGCGAAGTGAGGCTAGGTGAGGAACCCCGGCGACACACTTCAAATATATACTCAAAGAGCCTGGAAGGTTCCGTAAGACTAACCTTACTGCCGATGAGGGGTGAAAATAAATTCCTACCTATCACCGTAGTTCCCTATAGAAAGGCCGAGAGACTACTACTGACATACCTGCCATCGAGGGGCGGTTATATAATATAATATATACCCTTGGTATCTCTTTATAGTTTGTTAAAGCACTCCTCTCTCATTATCATTAAATAGGGCAACGTAAGTTACGTTAATTAATAAAATAAGTTTATAAATTAAAAACAGTTACTACACATTTTATTAACTTATTTTTTTATTAATACGTTTTTATTTTTTAAAATTATAACTTATTATTTATAAGTTTTCCAGGACTAACTCTATTTAAGCTTTAGAATTCCAAAATATGTTATTTACAGTTTTTCTCATAGTAGTCAATAATAATATTAGATTTTAAGATAACATATTGAGACGGACTAATAATTGAGGAAATCGCATGAATCCCAGCTAATTAATAGTAATTACTATAATATCTATATTAATAACTATAATTAATATATATATATATATATAAATATTATACCCCCAAATAAACTATAAATTTATTCTTATAATTTAGATCTAATTAAAGAAGAAAGAATGTATATAAATATAAATATATATATTAATATATAAAATATAATTATAAAAACACATTAAAATATACCTAATATTATTTATAAAATTAAATATATATTCAGAAAGTCTACGTAACTATATAGTCGATATATATAGACAATACGATGAACTCTATAATAAAAAATTTAAAAGTATTTATCATGTACCTCTTCATTGCTTATAATTATATATAGGCTATCACTTCTTGCATACTTAACGATGAGCTATGAATGTAGCTCTTAAGAATTCATATTTTGAGCTGTGTAATATTGAGCAAGTCCTTCATAGGAGAGTGTGAGAATACATTTATTCACTCAACATTTTACGAACCATTTATGCATTTACTTTTGAGTCTTTACTTAGAACATTATTTTGTATCAAGTACGGCCACCGTCAGTCATGTGCATGTATAGATGAGAAAGATCAATTGTAATAACCGCTTTTAACAGTAGTAATTAATAATTAAATATATAATTATATAAAGTTATATTAATGATAAATATATCACTCCCAATAATCATACATTAAATATAATAATAATATAATTAATAATATTTATTAATATAATTAAATCTTTTAATTAATATAATAATTAATAAATAATTATATTATATAATAATTAAATTAACATATAATATAATAATAAATTAATTATAATATATAAATATAATAATTTATAAACATAAAATAATATATAAAATATATATATAATATAATATATATAATTATAATAATTAAATAATATATATTATATAATATAATTAACTTAATAATATATAATTAAATAATATATTAATAAATTAGAAATTATATAATTATAATAATAAAAAATGATAATAATAATAATAATCAATATTATTTAATTAAAATTAATTATATAATAATCATATTAATTAAATTTATATTTAATATATAATAATTATATATATAATTAAATATTAAATTAATTAATAATAATAATATATATATATATTAACTATAAATAATATAACTATAATAAATTAATTATATTTATATAATATTATAAATTATACATATATTATATAAATATAATATAATATTATATAAATTATATTTATATAAATATGGTAAATAAATTAATATATATATTATAATAATAAATTATATACTATAACTTATATAAACTTATACTATAACTACTTATTATATAACCTATTAACTTATTAATCATTATCATAATAATTATTAATAATTAATATAATTATATTAATATAATGAATTTATTAATAATAGTTTTATACAAAGCTGAATATAATATATATCATATCCAATTATTATATAATTATTAATTTATATTATTATATTATATATAAATTATAATAATATATATATTTATTATTATTATTATATTAATTATTATATATATATATTAAAATTTTAATTAAACATTTATTAATTCATTATATATTATATTATAATTATTATATATTTATAATATAATTATTAATTATATAATATAATTAATGTTTAATTAATTATTATTGTTGTAGTATTCCAATTTATATTTTATATTATTATTAACAATGATTAATTAGATTCTAAATTAATTATCTGTGCGTATTATTATAAAGCAATAAAAATTAAATAAAAATTAATTATCCCCGAAATAAATTATCATAAATATTAATAAAACAAAAAGAGTAAATAAAATGAGAACTCATAATTATCAATAATAATACATATATAAATATATATATATATTTGAGTTTGGGCGTCCCAAATGTTTAGTAAGTTTATTATTTATTAATATACTGCAATTGTAGCTAAATAAAAACTTCATATATATAAAAAAAAAAACAACTTTATTTTTGTTATAACAATTTTCTTTTATTTTTCCCTTGACCTCAAAACAGAGTGATCTTATTTTCTCCCGAAAAAATGTGATTGGAGTTATAGATATTATAAGTATTATTTCCCCTCCTCATCCATATCCAACTTTCCTCAGAAAAAGGTGTTCCCATAATAGTCATAACACATCAACTTCTAATGTATGGGTGAGCTTATCTAGCATACTAATATGATATGTTTATAGAAGATGTAAGAGCGGTCGGTGTGTTAACTTACTTCTAGAGATTCTGCTACGATTACTATTCTGTTATAACCTTTCTATCTCTTTGAAAGCTAAGAAGAAAAAATCTAATTTATGTCCATGTGATATCTAAGCTATCATCTTCAGGACTTAAGATTAGCTTTGTGTGAAGTATCTTATTTAATCTTGTACAGCAACTTATTATTTCATGCTCTTATATCGAACTCCGAATGTGACATCTTCAGGCAAGTAAAATGAAACTTAATATTTGTGGGAACTGGCTTATTATAAAATTCAGAATTAAATTTTTGATTATATTCTCATAATTTAATATAACCTTACCAAGTATATCGTTTCATATTCAATATTATATTAAAATTTCAAAAAATTATTAATAATTAAAATTTTACCTTCTCTTTCAAAAAATGTTCTTTCATATAAAATCACAAAATCAAAAAAACTTTCATCTAAAGTTTTTGCCAGTAGAAAAATCATATCCACTCCTCAGAAAAGGGTAGTCCATCATGATTTCCAGACACATTATATCCTAAGTCAGGGGACTTTTATGAATTATAACTTTTTTTTGAACACCACTCTAATTTTTGTTGAAGTTATCTTTTTTATTGTAAATTAATTTAAATTTTTTTTGGCTACATCGTTTTATTATATTGTAGTATATTAATTAACAAAATAATTTATATATTATATTTTGTTCCCAATAAATTAATTAATCATTTATCCTGCCTGAAGATGCCTCAAGATTCGGTAGGCGAAATATTTTGCAACACAATTAT
Organism: Trachelipus rathkii; assembly: GCA_015478945.1. NCBI lineage: Eukaryota > Metazoa > Arthropoda > Malacostraca > Isopoda > Trachelipodidae > Trachelipus > Trachelipus rathkii. The sequence continues at coordinate 5,695 of JABUQX010037733.1, forward strand.
ACAAGTCTTACTAATCACAAAGCTCTTAAGTTCCTGAAGAAATGATCTCGCAGAATAGTTTTCTTTTTGCTTTCAAGGAAAGAGAATCCGATCAGAAGCGACTCTGAGAGGAAAGTCCGACCCTCTTACCTTTTGAACTTACCTCCAGGATGGATGTAAGCCCTTCTTTAGAGTTATTCGGATTTAAGGACAACCATTCTGAGGAGTGGATATTATTTTTAAACTGGCGAAGAGTCTTTAATGAAATTACTTTTATATGAGCGATGCTGATGGGTAAAACCATATTATTGACACGTAAAGTTGAATATTCCCTATAGTTTAGTGAATTTTAATTTTTTTTGGCCTATAACATCGCTTATATATTAGTTGGAATAATATTATTATTATGTATTATTTTATTATTATTATTATTAATTATTATTTTTTTTATAATTAATAATTATTATTATTGTGGAATGAATTATTATTATTATTATTATTATTATTATTATTATTATTATTATTATTATTATTATTATTATTATTATTATTATTATTATTATTATTATTATTATTATTATTATTATTATTATTATTTCCTGCATGACTGCAGGGTGGTGTTAACTACAGAAAATGATGTATACCCCCCCTGCAGCTAAGTTATTCATGGAAAGACGAAAATGGTAAATAAAGTGTTATCAGGCCTTAATAGCCAAGCGAAAAAAAAGAGATCTATATTCATGTGATCTGACGTGTCTCTGTTTAAAAAATTACCCTTATTTGAATTGTGTCTCATAGTTTTCTTATTTATTTAAGAATCCAATTCTAGATTTTAAATTAATCAAAAACGAGAACTTTGTCGGAAAATTTTTTCCCTTCCTACATTTATATTTCAGATAAATTCCTTCCTTTATTTTAATAACAAATACTAGAAGCGTATCTGCGTTCCCCTCCAAGTTAGTCGAATTTTGCCTGCCTCCCGAAAGCATGATGCATGTAACTAAAAAACAATAACAGCTACAGGAAAATAAATAACATTTTTTATTTAGCAAGCAATTCCATCGATGAAACTTAAAAAAAAAGTTATTTTATTCTGAACATTTATTAATAGCACCTTAAATATTAGTATAAATCTTAGATCTGGCAGCTCTGGAGAAAATGTTAATTTTTCTTTTTATTTCTGTTTTTGGGGGTTCGAGCCGACGGAGGGACAGAAGGGGGAGCGAAGTCCCTCCCGTCGTACCAGTCCGGGTAGGGTCCAAGAAAACGACTTCTGTCCATCTTTGTGGTGTTTACCCTTGGGTTATTCTTTTAGTTAAAAAAAAAAATATTCGTGACATTTGGCCAAACTTTGACTCTTCCTCGAGCGCTAAGAGCCTCACTTCGACTTCTTCTCAATAAACGATCATTAATTATCATACACTTTTCCAACATTTTTTACCTACCCAATTTTTAAAATTTCAACAAAGCCGTTATTTTTTTTATTTCATGGATAATAAATGTCTCCTGATTAAATAAAATTGTTTATTATTTTTTCTTGTAACTGTTAATTGCTTTTTAGTTACATGCGGGTTGAGTCTTTTCCGGAGGCTCTGCGCGTCGATTTAGACAAATCACGACAATAATCCGTTGCTCTTTCCAAAACCGAGCAAATTATATATACATAATTATTATATAATATATTATGATTATTATACATTTATATATATATAATAGTATGTTATGTATTTATTATATATGAAAAGTAGATGATAAAGATAAACTATATATATATATTTATATATATATATATATATATATATATATATATATATATACTATTGGAGGAGGAAAGTAGCGCTCACGAAGCGAAGAGATTACCCTAATTTGTGGCGAATATAGAGTGTTAGGGTACATCCCAAAACACTCCACCTCCCAATGGTTTGCCAACATGCGCTCATATCCACATTCTCCATACACAGGAGTAGGTTGTCCTTTAACACACACCAAAAAAAATTATTGCAGACAATACTTTCTTTCTAAAAAAAATAAAACTGAAAATGTTAACCTGACGATTAGTCTCGGAGAAGTCTAGAGGGGCGGCTTCCAAAAATAGTCCCTGATCTACAATACCCATCCCCCAATCAACACTTGAACGTTGGCGACCCCCGAAGGTGGGAATGGTGTGGCCACGGAAGTACCGAACTGTTCTGATGCTTGTTCTTCTATATTCAAACATTTCTGTAACTGCGTTTTTATACCTAATATCCACTTTGTTGAACATCACCTCTCCTCCTCAAACCTCAACTCTTGTTCTTAACCGATATTCAGGTGTTTGAACGTTCTGACAGCAAACTCTTCTCTGTTGACTTTTATTGTCTCTATTTTCAATTTTGAACCAAATGCGGTTGTTGTGCCTATGTGCGCAATGATGTTGTTTGTTCTCTTGTCTCTGATTTGGAATCTTTCCAATTTTCTACTTTATTGCTCAAGCTATCCTGTCAATCTACCACTCAATTCATCTATTCGGTATTTGTCTCCTAACTCAAATGACAACCCTAAAATGTTCGCTTACTTAAATTATAAATTAGAACACATTATTCACCTATCTCTGAAATCACTTTCTAACAAGATCAAAAATTCTTCTCGTAAGTGTCCATCTTGACATGATGGGTGCCAATTATACAGCAAGTCACTCCCAATAGACCACCCCCCTGCACCGAGAATATAAAAGATCAAGCCAGCCTTCTACTACTCCAACATTTAAAACACGCTCTCCTCCAGCCCACACAACAATCCAGTTATTAAAAACGTCCACTCAAAGCTAACACAAAAGAGATCTGCGAATACCCAAATAACACCAAACTCTAGGAACATCTGCATGAAAGATCACCACAGAAACTTTTGACCGACAAACCAGGAAATAATGTTTGTCCCCGTTTATGCTCTGGGCGACCATCCACCCTCCAATTATCAAGGAATATAATATAAATATTATAATCTTCCCTCTCACCACTGTCAAGGATGTCCGTCCCCGTCAAAAGACGACACAAAACATCTCCTGCTAGGCTGGTCGGACCTGACCGACATTAGAAATAGTTATGACGCAATCTTCCTGACAGGTCTCTGGGTCCGGAATGCTATGGTCACAAAATATTTCGAGATCGCCCGTTTCTCGTAGGAGGGAAAGGGGGCTGCCAAGCAAATAAAAGGTATATATATATATATATATATATATATATATATATATATTATATATATATATATATTATATATTCTATATATATTATATCTATATATATATATATATATATATATATATATATATAAAGAATCAAACTTGAGTAAAATTTGTGTTTCTCTTTAGTATTTGGATTCCCTTTTTCTTTTACTCTTTCTTTTAATTCACTTGAATAAGGATGTCTGGTTACGACATAAAAGCTTTGTATTTAATTACTTATTAACATTTTTGTGTTATGTTTTTAACTTAGATTATAACGTTTTAAGCAATAAACTAAAGTTTATATTTAATTTGTAGTTATAATTTTAATTTTTTAAAGTTTATGTAAGATTATTTGTTGATTAAAAAATATACGTACATATTTAATTGCGGTTTAATTGCATACTAATATATATATTATAATAATATATATATAAATATATATATATATATATATATATATATATATATATATTATATATAGTATATATAATATATATATATATATATATATTATAAGGTTTTTCTAAAAAATGCGTGCTTACACAAAAGGTGTAAGGGATTACCTTAGGCAAGCAACCAGAATTATTCTACGAAGGGACTACCTGAAAGTTGAACGAGCCTTTTGGTCAGGTATATGATAGTAAAATAATATTATATTTTATAATATATATATATATATATATAGTATATTATATATAATATAGTATATATATATATACTATATTTATACTAAATATATATATACATTGTTATTTATATAGTATATATATAATTATATATATATATATATATATATATATATATAAAATATTATTATATAAGTATATATATAACTATATAATATATATTATAATAATAGTAGCATATAATATTATATATAGTTAATAGTATATATTAAGTATTGTAAGTTTGCAGTTGGTATATGCAGGATCCCCACGGCACACAAAGAAGCCTGTCACGACTCACGATAGGTTGGAAATCCAACTTTATGGTGGGTCCTAGCATAAGGCATTTGTTAGATGTCTAAGGAGAATATTTAGATATCATTCATAATATTAAATTACTAAAATTATTAAAAAATGAGCTGCCAATAAATTGGAAAGATTCAGAAAAGACGTTTGATAG
>JABUQX010037733.1:20000-40364 GCA_015478945.1 Trachelipus rathkii
AATAGGTTCTTGGAAAAGTTCATGAGTCTTTCAAACTTATGCTAGAAAGATTATTGCTACGAGTAAAAGAAACAGTAGTATAGGAGTTTAAGACTTTTTGTGGTACCACTGGGAAAACACCTGGTTGGGCCGTTCAAACTATTGTAGGCAAAGATAGTTCATATAATGAAGAAACTACGGGAGAAAGAATTCGATTGAGTTTAATTTTAAGAGATAATAACCAGTATGTGTTTGAACTACGTGATAAATTAGAAGGTACTATGAAAATTTCATACAAAATTCTATGAAAAACTCGTAGTAAATACAAATATTATTACGATTAAAGATCAAAGGAAAGATTTTTCAACAATAGAAATCTAATTCCATAAATTATTAATGAAATAATGAGAAAAATTTGAAATGCTTAATGAATATGGATTCAATTAAACAATTATTGAATAATGGTGAAGTATATATAAAATCGCATCGTGCGAACTTGTTGAAATTGTAAATAAAAAATACTGACAACGAAGATTATTTCACTCTTCCAACTCAAATGGCTATATTCTAAAGGTATTATTAAGTTTTAGGCAAAGAAGGAAGGGACATCTTTTATATAGGACACAAATATCGTGAAAAATGAAAATGAATTGATTCACATATATATTTATTATTTATATATTTATTATCATATATATATTTATACATTTGTTACTGGAATTACTACACTAAAGTCATGCTTTCTCTAACGTGCCTGAAACTAAAATTGTGAATAAATACAAGATAACCTCGCAAAGATCTTGAATGATTAAAGATGCATACATATATATATATATTATATATATTATTATATATATATAATATATATATATATATATAATATATATATATATATATATATATATTATATAATATATATTATATATATACATAAGTTTATGAGCATCTCATAGTACCAGCCTTTTCGATATGAAGGAGTAGAGGTATCGGTCTGAAACTTGGAATATAATCTATTGAGGTATTAAGCTCGAAACAGGGTAAATTTCAAGTCTCTAGGACAGTGATTCCCAACCATTTGTAATTCACGGCACCCTATTTATGGCCGTGGAATTTTTGAGGCACACTTGTTATAATAATAAAATAAATAATAAAATAATTTAATAAAATTAATAAAATAATAATAATAATAATTAAGTTAAATAATAATAATTTTAATAATAATAATAATAGTAATTTTAAATTTAAAATATCTATAAAACATACCTGTTAAAATTTGAAAGCTGGAGTTTGCGATTAATGGGAAATTTGTGCTTGATGCTTGGAGCACAAATATTGTATGTTAGGTCTGATGTTTGATAACGTAACAGGCATATTTTCCTGAAAATTCAACAATCTATTTCTTGTTTTGCATTTTACTGTGACCATTGCAGAGAAAGCTTGTTCACAAAAGTATGATGTTGAAAATGGCAAAAGAAAACTTGTGGGTTTTTCTACTAGGTTAGGATACTCCTTTTGTATGCTAAACCAAAAATCAGTCACTGATAAGTCAGTCTTCTCAAGTTTAATTTTCAGTAAAGAATCAGCGCAGAAATCATTAAATTCGTCTCTTCAGTAGGTGGGAAATCTAGTTCTTCAGCAATGACTGCCTTGTGAAATGGGGAAACAAATCCACTCAGGGATTCTTAAACGGAAAAAGAAGAAGATTTGAGTCTACTGCCAGTCTTACCAATTTTGATACAATGATCAGATGAGGTCTTTTAGCTTTCCTCGCCATTACATTTCGAAAATTTTAAAGGGATGGAAAATTTGAAAAAATCACTTTTCTCAATTGCAGACTTCCAAGAAGCTACCTTTCTCATGAAAACCCCCCATTTCATTTGGTTGAAAAACTGTTGTTTTTTTGTCGTCCCTGTAATGAAGTATTTAATACATTTAGTTTACTAAATATATCTGACAGATATGACAGCTGTAAACACCAATCATCATTTTGCAGCAACCTAAGAAAATGCATCATGTTTCTCTTTCTCAAAAAAGACTTTTAGTTCTTCTCTGAGCGTAAGAACGCGGTTCAGTACTTTACCACGAGATCATAATGGTGCATTCATTCACAACATTTTTCAAAAAGGAGTCTTCACTTCAAAGGCCGAGGTTAATGTAACTTATCATCTTCACAACCTGATTTATAACTTCAGCGAACTGCTCACCACAATTTTTCCCTACTAGTGCTTCTCTGTGCAGAAAGCAGTGAGTTATTTTCAATGATACATTTTCCTGTAAAGCTGGAGCAATAAATCCTTTATGCTTTCCTGTCATTGATGGTGCACCATCAGTACATATTTCACAACAATCGTTCCATGAAAGACCATGGTTTATTGAGATAGGAAGAGACGGAAGCGAAATTATCGGCGCTGGTAATAGTTGTTTCCAACTCTTTGCAAAACAAAAGCTGCTCCACGATATATTTACCGTCAATAAATCTACAGAATCCAAGAAGCTGATTTTTGGCAGTAATATCAGTACTTTCATCTATTTGTAAACAAATTTATGGTGAGTTTTTATTTTATCTGTGACTAAATTGACGTTTATTAATGACATTTCAATATTTAGGCTAATACGATTGTTATGAGAGAGGAACCTTTGAAATTTTGGTATGGTTTCAACGATAATTTTGCACGCCGGGATAATGATATCAGTAGTAGGAAACATATTGTACCCGAAAAACCCACCAAAAAACCCAAAAACCCACCCGAAAAACCCAAAAACCCACGTGACCTTGACTGACCTTGACCTTTTTTGGCCTTGACCTTTTTTCGGCCCCCCCTTTGATCTTCCATGGGTCATTTTTGGCCCACGGTATTTTTTGGCAACCCTAATTTTTTGGCCACCCTAATTTTCTGGCAACCCCTAATTTTTGCAACCCTTCGAAGAAGGGTTGCGCCAGACGGAGGCGAAGCCTCCGTCGTACGTATTACCCCCCTATTTTACCCCCCCCTAATTTTTTCGATCATGGGTCATTTTTTGCCCACGGTAATTTTTGATCTGTCTTTAGGGGCGTAGCCCTTTTTTGATGTCTTAACATTGTTGTTTCGAATCTGTTGCACCCGCAGGTGCGTTCCCGCCCGCCCGCCCGCCCGCCGCGTTTTCCCGTCGCCGCAAGCGCCCGAAGGCTCAATTTTTTCCGCGTGGCCCGCCCGCCCTACGCGTGTCCCACCCCTCCTGAAGCGTTGGTTCGAATCCGTGCATCCTAGCAAAATAAAAGGTATCTTCATAGCCCGAACGTGGATGTGAGCGTATGTCAACCGGAGTATCCCGGGTTTCCGATCCTTCAAGTACTAATTACCAGAGAACTCCCCATCCCTAATGGTGACGTGAACCTCTGTATGTTAAGGTTTCATACCTTCATCATACAGTAACACCTGAAGTACATGCGCTTAATACACTGCGCTATGAGGACACCTACAGTTTTTTATCTTTATTACCGATATACATTACACACTCTATGACTTTACACAAATCAAAAATAAAATCAATAATTGTCAACCCCCAAATAAGTAAAAATCAATAATTGACAATACAGATAAATAAAATAGAAATAAATGGGAACACAGGTAAATAAAAAGGATATTGAAAGAGTAATACAAATAAATATTTTATTTTAGCAATATATACATATATTAAAATTATACATTGAAATTATATTTTATTTAGCAATATATACATATATTAAAATTATACATTGAAATTATATTTTATTTAGCAATATATACATATATTATATTTGTACATTACAATGAAATTATATTTTATTTTAGCAATGAAATTAACGTTCCATCAAATCCCTGTGCTACAGTGCGGGCACTACCTAGAACAAGATTCCGCTTATTTGAAGTATGGCGAAACCTTTTAATGCCATTTATTAAAGTGACATTTCCTAGTTTATTAGCACGCATTTTCATATCAGGAACCCTCACTTCCCGGTAATGATTATCATTATTTACGTATGGCTGAGCGGAGTCGTCTAGATTATGGATATCTTTGTGAAGTGAAGATTCACCATCTTCACTCATCATTTGCGTAACAGCTAATGCTGTTACGTCTGTATCCTTAATCATGTTGTAGAAGTGATTATCGTCGTTTAAGACCATCCAATCACGATTCTTGGTCTTCTCAATATCCTTAATCATCTTATCAAAGTTAATCTTCGCCATGCCTTGGAAATTAATTATGTGCTCGGTGTCCTTGTTCAACGTTAAGCCTTTTGCTTTTAAGATGTAAGCAAAACTCGAATCATTCTTCTTTATTCGAATGCGTAGGATTTAGGTCCAGTGCACACGAAAACTATCAAAGCTATATCCCCGGGCCTTCATCGTCGTCTAGTCAGTTCCTAGGAAATAGATTGTCAATGGTGTCACGAGAGAACAAAATACAGTCACTACGTGATCGCGTCCTTAACGAGGAGGCGTGTGGAAAAACACAGCAATGGTCTGGCGATACACAGTAAAACAGTTTACTACGTGTTGACCCTATGAGAATTTTCGTAGTGGTAGAATTTTATATTTAATTATTATCTATACCCTAGTCTGTAACTAGTTGTAAAAGGTAATGCATATCATATATCTAACATTATTTGATTTGCCTTTGTCTGTTTTATTAGTGTAATGCCTAGTTTATGTATGTGACTTTGCGAACTTTTAATTATTGTAAAATTTATCATTCCGCGATTACAATGATATATATTCTTAATAACCTTAAAGATTCAAAGCATCTCTTCATTAATGAAGTCCCAGATCTAATGGCATTATAAACTTAACGTTAAACAGACTTTAATATTACTATTCCATATCTTAGAATATATTACGATTGGCGAGTTTTTCCCTCATATATGAATGTAATAGATATTAATATTTTAAGTCACGTATATACACTGTCTATGCCATGATTAATTACGTTTAAATGTTACTGTGAAATAAATCAAGTGATTCACCCAGACCTCGATAATCCTGAAATTCGTCAGGTCATATTTGAAATAGAAATTATACTTTCGCAGTCTTTATTCGGTATCCTCATCCGGCTAACCCTGAAGCCTAACAGTTTTCCATTTCAAGAATGTCAATGTATTTAGTCAAATATGTAACATATATTGAAGTTGTCAATATATAATTCATTAAATTTATCTGAGTAAATTCTTTTATTGAATCTCTAATAGCGCTTTCTTTACAAGCTAATTTCCAAAATAACTCTGGACTTGCAGTATACGCTCATTGTAATCATACTTGATTTTGTCGTAGCTCTGCATATGGCCTCATAGATACCATCTTATGCGTCTGCAATGTTCTTTACAAAGTGAAATAATTAATCACGATAATTTGTCATACTCACTTACAGGGAGGACAAGAAGTGTACAGATCTTTAGGAGGTAATACCGAAACATACTTAAGAGGGTCACGTAATTAATAAAGTGTGATTAAATTCAGTTTCTTAGACGAACTTTTCGTATGGAAGGAAGATTTACCCTACCTATCTGAAGTTATCGTAGGACATACCAGTGAACGGATATAATGGGTATTTGTATTTTCATGACTAAATGTGATACAATGAAGTGAAGTTAGGTAACTTCTGAATGATACGCCCTATCAACCTGTCTGCGGTGAGTTTAAGACCAGTAATAGACGGTAAGCCGTTCATGAACAGTAGACTGAGCCAGCTAACAATAGAACTCAGATACCTTCATAGACCTATGGTCGACATACTCTGTCAAAGTTTCGAAGTATTGTAATCCCATATTTGATTGGGAGCATATACTACCTAACTTCTCAGTTCGTGTTTTCGTCGTTGGTGAGTATTTATCCTAACACAGTAGTAGGCTCTCAAACATCTGCTTATTTCATGTAGTTACGTCATCAATGTGCGCGCTCCGCCACGTTACCTTTGATAGCATTTTATATGAAAACCTCGTAAGACCAATAATAAGCGGCATTGTAATATCACAGCTTTCCTTCCTCACTGGTATTACTTGTTACCTCGTATTTCTCCCAACGACTGACACAGCCAATGGCGGATGACTATTCTACATATGCTTTCATTTAACAATTGCTTAGGGTGCCCATGGCCAATACACTACGCATGGAACTAGAGAACAGAGGTAAAGCTATATCCTTAATGTTCCATGTGTGCTCCTAGTACAGTTGAGTCGAAGGGGTCGACGCTGTTAATGGGCAGTTCTATTCGTTTAGTTTCCATTTAAACGATAGATGTTGGACAAGTGAGTGAGCCTAAGATTACTCATTAAGGAAATCAAAAGGCACGTAATCTCAGCTTGGAATTTCAACGTATCCGTCGGTATCCCAGGACTATTAGGACCTGTTTTTGATTTAAAAACTTGAGTCAGTTCGCACCCATCCTTGTGCAAGTTTCGAGAATATTCGCCGAACCCCTTATTATATCATCTCCTACTGAGAACTAGTACAAGTCGCTTTCAACACCCAATCATACGAGTAGTTTGATGAATCATCAAAAATACGTCGCTATTATGCGTCAGGTTAGTTATCATGGCATATAGTGCCAATTATAATGTGTAGTATCACCATAAAGAACGATAATGCAGAGCAAAAATTGCGGTAGAGAGCAGGATCTAAGTAAAAGAAGCCCACATCAACGTTTATAGATCCTAAGGAATGCAATACCCAGCGTTGACAATTTCTTCGAAGGTAATAGGACGAAGCCGAAATATGTGAACATCCTGTTTAACACATAATTACACGAAGCTTATACCGATTCCTATCATGCTATCCTGTGCCTTAATCTCCGTTAGTAATGGCGGAAACCACACCGGTGTCATAAAAGAGTGCACAGCCTTATTTCCCACTGTGCAGGACATCGAGTAAGAATGCCTGTGCATCAAAGTTCCCTCTAGCCGGGAAGTCTTTCCGCGTAAGTAAATAATAGTACTCGTCGACGCTGTACAAGAAACAAGTGCTTAAAGGAAAGAAAGTGCCTTTAGCAAAATGTCTTCATCCATCAAATACACCGGCGTCATCTTATTAGAGCTGAAGTTTTTTCAAAGGCACAAGGATAACACAAAGGTTAACAGTGTCCTTAGATAACTTGTATAAACTTGTGAGTTATCCCAGTCATAAGTCTCCACCTCTAAGTATTTGGTCCCTGCGCAATTCACAGGTTTCGTAGGATTAAAGGAATGCCACCGAATACGGTTCGGGCCAAGCAAGTTTGTCGTGATTTTAATACACAACTGTATTACGTCAGTGTATTTTACTTCTCTACCCTCTCTAATTATAGAGCTTACGCGCACAGGAAATAGATCCCGAGAATGTCCTGAATACATGTATGCATTGTGTTGATAAATCTCACCGACCACTATGCTGAAAATCAGTTATACGTTGGAACGTATATCAGTCAGGTAATTCGATAAACAAGCCCTTCCATACACCCATACTCATTCTAGCTTCGCGTACATACAATACTCTACCGTCTTGAATAAGCTAGCTCCACGGCTACGTTCTCAGAGGTCTTAAACACACGAGAATGGTACGAAGTTGTCCAATTTATCTTCGTGCCAGCCCTGGTTTATTGCTATACCCTCACAGTTTCACTCTCATAGCGTCCACTATACGTATATCCAAAGACAGCAGTATATGCACGCGAATTTTAGAGAAGACGATCACTCAAATTCCGGTCAATTTCAACGAGCTATTATGTATAATAGGTGCTTCAGATATTCGTTAACTCAAATATACTCGTGGAATTAATCTGGCTTACATGCTTAGTGCATAAAAGCCAACTCTTTTGTTGGAACATATTGATATTTCTTTACAGTCTGAATAAACCATATATGTCGTTATTTAATCACCCTTCTAGTCCACCCTTCTTCGCTCCTACCATTTCACAACATAGATAACTATCATTCAATCATATGCCTTGTGGATGGCCCGTGTTACTCCCTCCCTACCATATACTCAATATCACAAATTACAAATGTACATCACGTTTTAAAGTAATACTGAGCTGTAGAGTGTATGCTCCTTCTCTTAATGCAATTTAGACACAACTCTGTGCCACATTACTTACCACCAGTATATCCTCCCGAATTTGACACTTATATCACATATGTACACGCACGTTATGTATGTCTCAGCCCTTTGTCGTCAGATAGCATTTTACATTTACTCACTAAAAGTTCATGCATTTGGCCGCTTACACTTGTCTTAATCTATATATGCGTCTATCGAGTGATACTATATGAAAATATAAATTAAATGGTTCTGAGTGACAAAAACAAAGGTAATTGAACTACTACATTGATGACAAATATAATGAAACTGTGTCCTTGCATAATTCTTATGTTTCCCGATTGACTACACTAGTCTCAGAAAATATCTTGAGATGAAGAAGAGTCTCCTGGAAAATCACAAGACGCACTAGATAATGGTTTTCCTCGGAAATTTCGAGAACCGGGCTGTTGCCCTGATGCCTTCATCTACTAAAGAGACGAGCTAGCGTAGACTGCCTAGTTCGGTTTCGTTCGCTGGAACCCAGAATGAACAGTTATCTACGAGTGAATTGCCGTTCTCATCTTTAATGTAAAAACAAATCACTCCTACCTTCTAAGTTTTTCACTCTATTTCATCGACTCAGCAGAAAATCCAGCCTTTTAGGGATCTCATAGAGTCAGACCGACACGATGAGGGTGACGATCTGCTCACCTATCGTATGTACCGCGATATTAGGTGTTCTTGAAATTTCTATAAATATCTAGCGCCACCTTCCCCATGCGCCGTTGGACTGTATCCTCCTCACGGTATATACCCATGGATACGGAGAAGTCCTTAAAAAACCTAGAGACAGCGCCGGCTAATCACGCCGGAAAATACCCACAATAACCTGACCTAGTCTATGTACTTACTCATCCCTCAAGTCTGTTCGAAGTATTTATACCTAGGTGTACTTTATTAACGTCTTTATGTGTAAAGTGTACAGAATAAGAAGAGCTCGAAGTTGTGGCCCATACGCCTCCCTGAGATTATAGACTGGAATATTCATCCAGAACGATGACATAATTGCACCACAGTGCGAATAACGCGATATTATCCTGCTTTGGTCAGCCAGAAGTAATAAATGAAAAGAGCTCTAAAGATGAAGATCAGGCCGTACCCATATAATTACCCTGTCTGTCAAGTCGAAAATTTTTAGTCGATACCGACATCAAAATCTTCAGACAGGCAGCATTGCGTTATCATTCAAGACCCTTGGGTTATCCACCAAAGCTACCTTCCTGCCAAAAATAGCTGAAACCTGCCCGGAGTGGCTATACTCTCGAATATTTCCGACTCTCGTCTTACCTTTGCATCACATTGCTGTGTATGACAAGCTACTAGTAACATCGTTAATGTCTCGAGTTGCCGTAAAGATCCTTGGTATCGATACGTACTCTGAAGCGGTGGTTATCGATAATTCGCGTAGATCCTTCACGTGTTACCTTCAACAATTCTGTCGAGAAAGGTGCAGGTGGTTCATCAACCTCCTCCTCATCGTCATGAAAAAAAAAAAAAAAAAAAAAAAAAAAAAAAAAAAAAAAAAAAAAAAAAAAAAAAAAAAAAAAAAAAAAAAAAAAAAAAAAAAAAAAAAAAAAAAAAAAAAAAAAAAAAAAAAAAAAAAAAAAAAAAAAAAAAAAAAAAAAAAAAAAAAAAAAAAAAAAAAAAAAAAAAAAAAAAAAAAAAAAAAAAAAAAAAAAAAAAAAAAAAAAAAAATCACCTCTACGGCGTGAGGGACCCGCAACAGCCCCGTCATCTACAATCCGTCCTGGATTCCCTTTCTGTTTCTGCTTTTTCTGGAAAAAGAATGAAAATTCATAAACAATTGTGTAACATACTATTATGTAACAATATTTTTTCAGTAATATTTTTCAGTAATATATAGAATAATTAGATTGTAACTTACCGACGATTCCGAAGTTGGGATATTCGCTTCAGATAAGGGAACAGGGGCAGCTGCACGTGTATTTGGAATCACCCGTATTTAAGTCTGATTGTTTTCGGGGAGGTACTCCAGATGATTTCTGTTGAAAGGAGAAAAAGGAACGTGTAAGCTAAATGTAGACTGTTATAGGTGTAATATATACGTATTCCAGAATTTGAAATATGCTTACCTTTCCTTGTTTTTCCGTCTCAGCGTTGAGAGGCCTAGAAGCACCTGAGGAATCACGGCCTGCACGATCTGGATTGGGTTTACCATCTACTGTATCACGACCTGTTGACTCAGTTTGGTTTTGGGCTTCTACGATACGACGAAGTCTGCGACGTTCAAGTTTCGAGATCAACCTCTTCTTATTAGGACTACGGGTTTTCCGGCGTGTAATCTATAGAAGGAAGAAAACATGTATGTAAATATAAAAAACTAAATGTAGATTGTTATAGAGATATATAGGAAAATCGTGTATTGAAATGTACATACCATTCCTTGATTTCCTCGTCATTGGACCGCGTTTGGAGAAATGCCAGGCCTGCAGTAGACGTGCAGTGTTCGGTTCTTCCACAGCACTGACTGATGCTTCTGTTCTGTCTCGTTCCTCATTATTCCGTTGAAGCTTACGGCGTTCGAGCTTGGATATAAGCCTTCTCTTAACAGGACTAATTGCATTCCGTCCACCTCCGACTTTATTGACACATTGGCCCTTGGCTGTTTCAACATTAGCACACTGTAATGAAATAGCAATATAAGTATATATTTATATATAAAAAAATATCTATTGTAATAACGTCTATGAATATAATAACGCTTAAGAAACTTACTCTAGGTCGAATCCTATTATCAGTAGCTTGAGGATTAAGAAATAAGTTCATTTTTCTCTCAGCTTCAAGTAACGCTCGCACATATTCCTCATCATTATCCGTAGATATATCAAGATCAACTTCATTAGTGTTCACTGTTTCAGGTCGTCGAGGTATTTCGTTCTCACTATGTCTAAGCACCTTACGCTGCAAATAAAGGTGAATATATAGTATATTTATGATATAAATATAATATATATATATATATATAATAATATATATATATAATATATATATATATATAGATATATATAATAAATATATATAAAATATATATATTATATATATACTATAAAATATATATAAAATATATATTATATATTTATATATATATATAATTATATAGATATATATATATATATATATATATATATATATTATATATAATATATATTATATATATAATATATATATATATATATATAATATATATATATATAAATATATAACCTATCGTTAAATATAATAATAATATATATTATTAATAAAATAATAATAATTAAACTAATAAAATAATAATAATAAATAATAATAATAATAATAATAAATAATAATAATAATAAAATAATAATTATCGACCACTTACCCTTTTGCACGCATGGCTGTATTCTGTCTTTGACCATCATCATCTTCGACTGCATTTTCATAGGTCCGCACAGCTTCTACTAGTTCCACCTCTTCGACTACTTCCACTAGTATGGTTTCTGATTACAGTTTCGCTCATCTCCACTGAAAAGTACGTTTTGAGCCCACGTTTTTGATTTATTGCAGACATATTTCCGTTTTCTTCTTCAACAATTCTTTCCACAGACGAAAACACTGAAACAGAAAGTAATAAATATATATATATATAATATATATATATATATATATATATAATAATATTATATATATATATTATATATTATATATATTATATATAAATAAATATATATATATATATAATATATATATATATTTATATTAATTTTTTTAAAACATTATTATACATCTAGAGCGTATGTAATTTCACATCCACTACGAGGAATCCCCTGAAACACTCTGACTAAATATACCTTGGCTTCAAGGGTTTTATACGCTACATTTTAGCCCTAAGGGTGTGTATTTTAAGCCTAATAGTCAACCATCGGGGGAGGAATGCGCGTAAAGGTTAACTAGTACTCTTTAAAGTTTACATATGTATTTCAAATGAAGAACAAGTCTTAAAATCTAGTTAATATTATATAATATATATATTACAGGAAATATTATTATACGCTATAGTTTCTTTTTAAAATAGATGGTATACGATGAGGAATCATACACTGAAACGCTATTATAAAAATATTCTTTTATTGAGTAAAATTACATCATTTTTAGAATTTCCTGAACAATAATAAAATCGTTGAGTATGGGATTTCCAGCTGAGAATACATTAACGAGATCTTCAAGAGGGCGCTTTTTAAGTAATCCATGTAAAAAGTAAACGGCATAGAGTCCACATAGCTGCGACGAGTATGACTGTATCGGAAACGTTAAGGTTTTCATGTAGCTTGAATTATTGTTTCTTAGGAATTGCTTTATATAAGGGGATGAATATAACGTGGATTGATGCAGTGAATCAACCAGAATCATACAGTTTTTCATCAAGTTTGGTACAGTACAGCCAATGTCCCTGAGGCAGTTTCCATCTAGGTAAGTGTTAAATATCAACCTCCGTTTACTCTTATTTTATATTCTCTAATCAATTATGGCATATGTATGCTTGAATCCCTTTACTGAGCCAGTAACACGGCAAGTTCAGCCTCGTTCATGGTTATCCGCTTAGAAGTACGTTTCTAACCCTGTCTAGTTCAATGAGACTCTGGTATCCATATAGACCATGACTGAAACAGGAACCTGTAAGCTCGAAGCAAAATTTAAATTCAATCCTAATGATCCACTCGTTACAGCGCTTAAATGAGTAGAGGCAGACGAAGAAAGATCGGGTGTTAGTTCATAAGCATATAAATTAGAATTGTCAACGTAATCTTGTAGTGTAATACCCGTTCCTGTATCACTACACTGCACAGTTTGAGCTATCAGGTCGTAGAAAGGACGAGAGCACAGCGACTCATAGGGAATGGTGCTATAAGACGTTTCGTAATCCCTACCGTGTGAATGCCCATCGACTTGAAGACTGATCCGTTTTACATTGAAATGCTGGAATTTAAAGGACGGCTTTTTATACTTGCCTGTTACAGCTGTATGCTCAAGCATACCTACTACAACTTTCAGGGGAAGAGTAGCGTTAACAATGTTGGGGATATATTTGATAAACCAGGTGTAAAGTTAAAAATCTTTGTCTCCACGCGTATCAAGGGGTACTTTGCGGTTGAGGAAAGAAGTGATTTTTCAATTTCAAGATGCCTGTTAGCCGTGAGTTTCACTTTGCGTACATAAATATAGGTCTCCAGCAATTTGAAAATTGGGGATGGGGGAGAACTCGTAGCTCCGCTTTTAGTGCTTACTTTCAATGCAAACTGTGGAGCAGCCCTAGTCAATTTCAACTTAAGTTCCACCCCTGGGAGTAGAAGTCGCTCCTGATTAAGTAGATCCCCCATTAGTCGACCGTAAAATTCGTATGTGTTATTTGGAGATTTCGCAGCCCGGTCAATATGCTTATCTACATCTTTAAAGCTGTAGAACCCACAGGATTGCAGGTGGGATTGTTTCGCATCTTCACTAAAGTTTAAAAGATTGTTGATGTAGCATTTGTACGGGTATAAGGCTGTAGCTGAATTAACAGGTGTTTCATTAAGGAATATTTCCAGCTGGCTGAAAGCGGTGTACAGGAAGTTACTCTCAGTGTAAACGACATGATCATCGATGTAGGTAAATCGCTTCCGTCTTCTGATAAAAGTTTCACTTTCAAGTATAAATGGATGTCGCAGGGATCGATGTAAAAGTCCCCTGAACCAGTTACTATAAACTCTAAAGGTGCATCGCTATTGGTAATCGAGTGAGTGGGATTGATAGATACGTAATTGCTATTAAGCACACTAACTTGAGTTGGGGGAACATTGAAAAGATTTAGTTCTGATTTACAACAACCATGAGACGCACTGGTTAAGAAATGCATCCTGTCGGTTCAAAAGCTTTCCTAAGAATGAATAGAATATAATATCACACCTCTTATATCACTAGATAAGGATATATATATTCTGATGATCCCTCAGTTCCCTTGTGACCTTTAAGCAAGGAAGAAGTGTTATCGAACCTTCGTGCAAAGAACCTTGCTATTTTCTGGTGATCAACATGCTCAGACTTAACCGAATCATCTCTATACAGGACATTGTACAGTGGGAGGAAAATCTCCCAGACTGTGGAGTTTCAATTGTTTATAAAAGAAATCCCGATGGCAGTGACTTTTACACGTGTACTAGTTCCCATGCAAACTATAGTAACCAAAGGGTATTTATGAATACAGAAGAACTACTTAATGTATGTTTACATGCCGAAACATTCATTTCGCATAACATTACTATTCCTCCAGGTTTAGTCGGAGCAAAAGTAGTTATCAGCCAGAGTGTGAAGAGGAAACCTAAACAACTCACTATCGAGTTTTCGATGAAACATAACATAATCAGAATGGAGGTAAGAGTATGGAGAGCGTATAACTCGTGTACATTTAAATCCACGCGGTACGGATTCTTTATTACAGGAATACAACAGTTGAAGTATATGTCAGAGATTCGCAAGAGGGTGTTATTACAGAGTGTAAGGGGTGAAATGTTGAGTAATCACGTGAATACAGCCCATTATATTTTGTATGAGGAGTACTACACATTTAAGAAAATGCTTATGGCTAACTCTGAAGATATTATTGAATACTTCTTGAGTTCCATAGACGTGCATAAATTTATTTCAATGTTTAAAGAACAATGGTGTGATTCTATTTACACTGATGGACCAGAAAATAAACATGCTATGATTTCTATACGTGATCTTTTCACATATATATTAGGAGACGGCATACATATACTAAGAGAATACCTATTGGAAAACGACCTGAGTGAGTGGCATATTTGTAAAGCTTTCGAAAGAGTAAGTTTGAAATAATCGTAGAACGTAACTTTAGGGTAATGTATAAATATATTTAAAAAGGACATCCATGCATACTACATCCTTACTGGATTAACAGATGCCAATCATGGAGGACGTGCATAAATTCATGTTCCGTACACCTGCAACGTGTCTTATAGCCGGTCCAACTGGGTGTGGCAAAACATTTTCAATACTAAAATTATTAAGTGAATTAGAGATATTTGAAGAGCATCCTGTGAAAATAATATGGTGTTATAACGTATTTCAAACAAAGTTTAACGAATATAAAAACCTTATTCATTTTCATGAAGGCATCTATGACGTAAAATCGGTAGAGGATATAAAAGGACATAAGGTTATAATACTGGACGATCTCATGCATAAGGTGAATATTGAGGTAGCAGAAACATTTACAGTTTATTCTCACCATCTAAATATCTCGGTGTTCTTTATTACACAGAACATTTTCATCAAAGCAAGCATATGCGTAGTATCTCATTGAATACCCAATATTTGATTCTTTTCGGCCAGAGACGAGACATGAGCCAGATTAACGTGCTAGCCAGTCAAATGTTTCCCCTTCAAAGGAAAGAGTTCTTAAAAGTATATAAAGAGGTTACTTCGAAACCCCACGGTTATTTGATGTGTGAACTTCACCCTAAAAACACGTACAGAGTGTTACTCCGGACAAACATTCTACCTTCCGAAATCGAAACTGTTTATATTCCTGAGTAATGTTGATAAAGAAATATTTACCGTTGATGAAAAAATATAAGAAACTAAGTAAAAAAAGAAAAAGAGAAATTACTAAAAAACACCACCTTTGTAAACTGTATCTGTGAGATCTGTTTAAATATGGTAAAACATGTCATACCATTGAAAACTGATCAGAAGAGAAAGTTACGTCGTCACAGCAACATCATTCGTAAACTTGTCCGTAAAATTAAAGAAG
Source organism: Trachelipus rathkii (assembly GCA_015478945.1). Classification (NCBI taxonomy): domain Eukaryota; kingdom Metazoa; phylum Arthropoda; class Malacostraca; order Isopoda; family Trachelipodidae; genus Trachelipus; species Trachelipus rathkii. The sequence goes on from JABUQX010037733.1 coordinate 35,841, forward strand.
AATTTAAAGAAGTTAAAAATGCTAAAAGGGAAGAAAGCGGAGGAGTTTCCTCCATTACTCTTCTCGGTAGTTGGTGGTCCTTTGCTGTCTAAACTGTTAGCAGGGAATCACACGTAAAATGAAGAAGGGCTGTTAGTAATACCATTCGAAACAAATATACCAAAGTACAGGGATATTCTCTGCCTATTCCTCAACCTCTTCCCGAAGCACTACTCGATCCGAGAGTTGAACAGATACGTAATATTGAAAAGGAATTAGCAGATATATTATCTTCAAAAGTTAATATAAACGAGAAAAGGATGAAATATCAGGAAATATTACAAAAATTATTAGAAGTCAAAGACAAGTATACAGGAATGCCTCCTATTTCAAATGAAGTTTCACAACGTGACTATGAAAGAAAGGATTTTAAAAAGGTTTTAGAAAACAGCTTACCTCCTACATTAAAAAATAAAGGTAACGCATTATATGATACTTTAAAAGATCAGTTAAATTGGAACGAATTAGGTCAGATTGTAGTTAATGATCAACCCCTTCAAGGCTCAAATATAGTAGACCTGGTCTCAGACTTAGTTCGAGACTGGAAAAAGAAGCCTATACCAGGCTGGGATGTCATTAAACGCGAGTTACAGGGTATTAATTTCCCTAGGAGTTTAATTCATAATAAGCAGAGGCTACAGGATTGGGATAATCATTATCAACCATCGGTATCCGATCCTGTAGGTCCTAATGAACGACCTTACAAAGGAATATTACATCGTAAGAGCAAAACAATAAGTAGTCCTCAAGCAATAAGAAAAAAGCGAAATGAATTAGCGCGAAACTGGTTAAGAATGTAATATACATTACGTCATTTGAATACAAAGATACAGCTGAATCACTCTCATCATAAAATATTCAGAAACCGCTTCGGACAGGAATATACAAGAATACACAGGAACATTCTTGTATGTACAAGAACGACGTTATCTCCATTAGGCCTAAAAGTGTAACTCCGCCTCTTATGTTTCACCATCATAACTCTTAACCCTAATCAGATGATTGGCTGAGGGAACGTAAGCCAGCAAACGGGGCGGAGCTAGATAAGCTCCGCCCACCTCTTATTCATGTATATAAGACCCAGCGCACTCTAAAGCATCATATATTTGTATTCCTACCTTTCAATGGTTAGTAGTTGTGTTACAACCGAAATGACGTGCTTAGTTAGAAATATCACGATCAGTGAGCTAACGTCTTGGTCTGTGGTGCATCAGCATTGCGCTGTTATCTTACGTTTTAGAAGAAGGCCATCAGGGGACCGCTACATTACATGCTTATCCCCTCAACCTACTTATAATAAGCCTTTATTCATCTCTGTAGAAAGTCTCGGCATCATCATGGAAGCTGTTTCGGATTGGAAGTCCAAAGACTATATGAACTTCAGCGTTCTAAATGAATGGGGGATAGCTATATCACAAGGGAGCCATGAAGATCACAAGCGGTTAACCCTGATTTTTTCCTTACATGAAAACACTCCGCGCGTACATATAGGGTGTTGGCTGCGACGTAATGCTTCATCTGTTTTCTCACCAAGCCCGCACACAATTACAATAAGTGGTAAAGAATCCATCGAGCTGTTCCTAAAGATGAATGATGAATTCCTACATAGATTAGAAGATACTAATACACTGGAGGATCTCATAAACACCGCATATCGATTGGTTTATAACATCTACAGTGATAGTTTTTTATTTAACTCTAACAACGTTGCGAAGATGTTAGAGGTCATAGACCTTAATCGTTTTACTCCTGTATGGAATCAGGAAATGAGTGGCGACAGATATAAAAATCATACTCTGAAGATTTCAGCGGCTGAAATGTATATGTTCATTACAGGAGAAGGAAGGGTAGGATTAGAATCCTACGTTGAAGCGACGCAAGCAATTCTCGATGCATTAAAGTAATATATTCAAATAAACCTAATTATTATTATTACTGTAAATATTACTACCTCTGTGTAAATATTATCGTAGCAGTGTAAATAAAATGTTTTTATATTTTTACATTTCCTTATCCTTTTTATTTTTGGGTATTGTGCATATATATATATATTATTTTTATTTTATTTTATTATTTTATTTTATTTATTTTATTTTTATTATTTTTATTTAAATTAATTTTTATTTTTATTTATTTTCATTTTTATTTTATTTAATTTTATTATTTTATTATTTTATTTATTTTTATTTTATTTTATTTTATTTTTATTTATTTTTTATTTTTATTTTATTTAATTTTATTTTTATTTTTATTTATTTTTTTATTTTATTTATTTAATTTTATTTATTATTTCTTTTTTATTTTATTTTTTTTTTTATTTTCTTTATTTATATATATATATATAATATATATTTAAATATTACACATAATATATATATATATATATATATATATATATATACTATTATATATATATATATAATATATATTATATATATATATTATAAATAATAATCATATTAATATATATATATTTATATATATATATATATATATATATTTAAACCGGTTTACATATTGATCAGTGCTGCATGGGCAAAGGAGGTAGTTGATAGACATTACTTCAACCTGAGGGAACCAAATAGTTTTGGAGGTTTCACTAGATTCGCCTTAAGATTTCCTAATATTGAGAAAAAAGAGTTAAAAAAATATCTAGAGGGGGAAGAGGCATTTACTCTACATAAACCTGTAAGAAAAAAATTTCCTACACGGAAAACCATAGCCCATCAGGTCGATAGTGTGTGGCAATTAGATTTAACGGAGATGATTAAATATAGTTCTTATAATGATGGGTTTCAATACGTACTTTTTACTATTGACGTATACTCTAGATACCTATGGTTGAAACCCTTAAAAGATAAAAGATCAGCTACAGTTGCCAATGCTGTACTTGAAATTATAAAGTACGAACGGAGAACCCCTAAATCATTTTGGACAGATTCAGGAATGGAGTTCAAGGGCCGAGAGTTTCAGGAGCTGCTCTGGGAGTATGGTATAAGCTATTACAATACATTTTCCGTAAACAAAGCGGCTATAGTTGAAAGAGTCCAGCGTACTATTAAAGAGCCCATGCTAGGTATTTTGACTAAGGATGAACACTTTTAAATTATATTATACTGGACGATCTTGGCTGTATCCTATTAACAGCCACTTACCATAGAACTATAAGTCAACTCTTTAGAAATGGTCAAAAACGAGAGGTCATACATCGCATACTTAAGAAAAGGAAAACAAAATAAAAGTAAGTTCAGGAATAAGGTAAACGATTATGTAAGAGTATCTCGAACAGAAGAAAGATTCAGAAAGGGGTATGAAGCCGGTTGGACCGGTTGGACTACTGAAGTTTTTAAAGTTCACAATATCCGGTCGCACCGTCGTGATAGTTTAAAGTTATATTATCTGGAGGATTTAGATGGTGAAAAAATAAAAGGAGGGTTCTATAAACAAGAAATACAAAAAGTAAGGTTCAACCCTGTAACTCACGAATATAAAATTGAAAAAATATTAGCTACTAGAGAAAAGGAAAAAATAAACAGGTACTGTGAAGATGGATGGGGTAACCTTGCGTAAGTTTAAACTTATATAAAAGCAAGTGAAGTTAAGAATCATTAATCAGTTGATATTATAATCATGGAGAGGTTAGATCACTTTTATTTAACTCTACCATCTTCAGCCTCCTTGGATTTACATCCTGATAATAATCTCGCTGATTTCACAACTGAACTAGTTAACCATGTTTACCTTGAACGAACAGAGTATGAAGTGGGATTATGTGAAATGATATTAAATACAGACATAGAAAATTTACCATCCAATCTATTCTGGATGAAGGTGTACAGAAGTGTAGAATGTGTTGAAACTATATTACAAGTGGAAGGTACCCGTTTTCTGAAAAGGACTACAATTGCCAAAAAGGTGAATACGGCCACATTTGCTACAAAAGAATACTTCATTGAAGAATTTGCTCTGCGACGGTCTTATTTTATTTCGGTGCCCTGCTATTTTCAGCCATTTAAACGACCTCTTTGATGATGAGTATTATGTGTAGATTTGATATACAAACTTCGATATGCGAAGCAATGAAGATAAAAGTAATTAATATCTTTTAAGATTCAAAGCACAGTAGTTAAACCTGCGAACCGTTGATACGTTTTTTCTCGAGCGTTCACCATGGCAAAGAAAACATATTCGTTAAAAGGTATTGGTGAGCTGGAGTATACCTTCATGACATCCCTACTATGTTGAATAGGTTATACTACTCTGTGGAGAATAAACCCCATTAACTTGGCATGAACAAAAGATGACGCAGACGAGCTACTGCATTTATAACATGTACCCCCTCCGAGCTGCTCACCCGCCCTGGCTTTAGCGTACGTTATACAGATGTTTGTTCCCATCCAATATGTAGGAAACATTAAAGTCCTCTGGTTACGTTGGTACACCTTACTGCTAAGGTAATCACCTTTCCGAATGTTCATTACCTTC
>JABUQX010037734.1:10000-17500 GCA_015478945.1 Trachelipus rathkii
ACATCCAAATCCTCCCTTTGTGGACAACACATCCTTAATTGAGGTTCAAAATTTTCGAAAATGGTCTTGTCGTCTTCGAAATCAGTCATACCTGCCTTGAAAACCCCTGATTTGATACTTCGTCTAGTGCCAAATGTTCGGCGCCTGTCGAAGTAGCCCTCCTTAGTACTCTCCAGTACTCAGTCATTCGCCTCTTCTGCGACGTATTCACTTCTTTTTACTACACAGGAATGTATATATGTTTTGTCCCATAGGCACTTTTTTTTTCAAAACATACACTTACCTTTTATATCTTTAAAAAAAATTCACAAACAAACATAACTCCGGAGAAGTCAAGAGGGGTGGGTTTTCAATTCAGAATGCATAATTCGCGGTCTTTACTCTATTTCCACCTTATCTGAAAAACATCATCTTTCCTCTTCTAGATATCACACCTCCTACTCTTAACCGAAACTCTAGTGTTGGAGCGTTCCTATAGAAAGTCCTATTTTTTTCTTCTCACTAACTGTCTTTATCCTTAAGTTTCAACCAAATGTAAATGTTGTGAGTGTAAGCACAGTGATATTTTAGTTTTCGTGTCACTGATTTGAAATCTACTGTAAGTACTAAACCTTATGGCTAATTTTCTAAGCAATGTAAGACTAAGTTCATCTGTTTTTTATGCCTGTCTCCTAACTCAACTGACTATCCTATATAATTCGACAGCTTAAACTAGAAAATAGGTCAATCTCTCTCCTTCCGTTATTTTGAAATTGACATTCTTGGTGATATCAATATTGACCAATGAGGCTGGCTTTCCTTTAATTTACAAGGTAATATCAAGTACTTATTAATTTTGTAACTTTTATTAAGGACAATGTGCAGAAAGGTAGAAAAGAAATCTTTTTGCAATAGAAAACTTCCTAGAATAAAAGAGTAAAACCAGAACAACTGATTTACAAATTTGATTTATAAATTTAATTTAACCTCGAGAGTGACACAAATACCATATGCTCTCTGATTAAATTATAAGAATTCAAATAATATATATATATATATATATATATATATATATATATATATATATATATATATATATATATATATATATATATATATATATATATATATATATATATATATATATATATATATATATTTATAAATAAAGTTTACATATCGAGTATAATTTCGGATAAACATAGTACAAACATTAATACACATTGAGATATGATCCCAAGAAAGTCTTTCCCCTCCCACCCTTATCATCGTATACCCACATAATTTTACGATCATTCTGTTTAAATAATAAAGATAAAATGTCAAATTGCCATTTTCTTAATTCAACAGAAAGCATTCTGTCATAAACTTCTCGTTCACTGATTTCGAAACGTATTTCAGAAATTCGGTTATCGTAGGTCCTCTTTCGGCACAAGTAGCTTCCAGAATTTCGTACATCGTGGTCCGGATTGTCAAGTAGGTGTCTAAGGATATCTCTCGACGAAAGTTGATCTTTACCTGTTCCAGATCGTGATTCTCTTTCAAGACGTGTTTTTTCATAGTCCCAAACACCGAAAACTTGGAACCGTCCTTCTTTAACGCAATATCTATAGTTTTGGTAACTAGTCCCTGCTGCAGGTTCCCAATGAGCTGAGATTGAGATTTTCTTAAGCAATGGGAGTCTAAGAGCAGACGTAAATTCCATGTATCCTTGCAGATGCACTGTCCCTGTTTCAGGGGCTCGTTCATGGCCAAATACAAATCGTCTGACATCGTGAGCTTCACTAAACTTTTTATAATAATCAACACAAAATTCAGGATTATTTAATGTGAAACACCACCTTCGAACACGACACTTATCAGCACTAAGGTTTGTATTAATTTTAGGCATGATATATATATGTGCTCAATACAATGACAAACTCTATACGAAAATAAACATGAAGCGAAGTGGTATTTTCCGTTAAATTTAATAATTTTATCATGTTTGAACAGGATGTGACCAATTAAAAGTCACATCCGCAACCGGATGTTCCAAGATTGGAAAAATAATGATAATAATTACATACAATATTGATATATATGTGAAGGGTGTCTTATATATATTTGATACTTAGCATAATAATAATATTTAAAAAGCGTTTTCAATATAATTAAATACTTAGTAATAAATGCATGGCAGTTGGCGTGTTCTTAACTAAAAACAATACCCACGGGTGGATGCATTGCAGGTTGGCGTGGATGCATGGCAATGGCCGCTCGCTGAAGCGCTCGCTCCAAATTCACGCTGCGCGTGAGCGGTGCCGTAAGGGGGGGCTTCGCCCCCCCATACGGCAAATGCGTAAAATTAGGTATATATATATATTTATATATATATATTTATATATATATTAGGTTTGGTTAGGTTATGTTAGGTAAATACACCCCTCCCCCCCTCCAGAAAGATTTGGTACAAAGGTTGTGTACAAAGCACGGAGACAGGTAATACTAGCTGTCTCCGTTTGTACCGGAAATGACGTAATAATAATAATAATAATAATAATAATGAAAAACGTCATTTCCGGTGCAGCTTTGTTAAAAATAGATTAGGTTATGTTATGTTCGGTTAGGTTAGGTTAGATTATGTTAAGTTAGGTTAGATTAGGACCCACCCCCCCTCCCATACTTACTCGATTAGATTTCATGAGTGTTTTCTTGTCTTCATTAGATGATTGTAAAAAACAGCGAAGGAAGAACCGAATATCGTAATGAATATAATTACATCTACGACAAACAGTCCCTCTATCATGTTTTTTTTTCCTTTATTCAAAAAGCAGTACATAAATATAAAAAGTACAATCAAAAATTAAAATTAGGCTTCCTCTTTTTTAAGATGAAAGTGAACCATAGCAACATCTTGACCAAATAGGTCAATACAATACTTAATATTAATAGCATAAACAGTATCCTGAACACCGGTGACTTCAGCATTATCATAATATGATGCCATTTCAAACTTACCATATGAAACATTTAATGTTTCAGTTGAAAATAATTTTGAATTACTAGCCACAACAGTTTGTGTAGCTTGGTCAGCAAATACACCTATTTTAGGCCTACATCTTAAAATACGTTTAAAATGAGTTAATGGTAAATGAGTCCTAGATGCAGCTTTAGACTTAATAACATCAGTACCGTAGGTTACAAATTGATCAGAATTAAAGCAAGATTTAAAATAAGGGGAACTAGTTTTTTTTGGTTCCAAACCTGAAGTTAAACAAATACCTTCAACAATAATATATCTAACATTAAACCACTTATATAATTGAATAAACTTCTTTTCAGCATCACTTAAAGTGTGCAAACCTAAATCAGCTGTGAACAGGGTCTTTTTAGAAAACACCTTTGTATGTTCACTAGTAAACATAATACTATGCCGAGCTGGCTTCGTGTACTTGCTCAGGTTCCCTCGCCGATTCCGCCGGTATGACATCCTCTTGCTCCTCATCGATGAGCGGTATCTTCTTCCTCTCCACGAAAGAGAATAGCGTTGAAATTGCCGTTGTCGATACATCATTACTGGCTTTCTCTATATTATGAATGTCCCAGCGATCTTCTGATAATTTGTTTTTGTCAGGATAGAAATTTGCAAACACCACCACCGGTCGAGACTTGAATGATACTATACGACCTTCATATTTTCCAGTCGTTATATAACCATTCTTACAACGTTCGAGCGTCTGATAATTAAATTCAGCCGCTGAATTCCTTGTAACATCAAACACTATTCCATTGAATGTTGGTGGCAATAACATGGCGATGTCGCGCGTAGCGGTGACGCCATCACTAAGGAAATAACCATAACACACACGGAGACAACATCGTGGTCCGGATTGTCAAGTAGGTGTCTAAGGATATCTCTCGACGAAAGTTGATCTTTACCTGTTCCAGATCGTGATTCTCTTTCAAGACGTGTTTTTTCATAGTCCCAAACACCGAAAACTTGGAACCGTCCTTCTTTAACGCAATATCTATAGTTTTGGTAACTAGTCCCTGCTGCAGGTTCCCAATGAGCTGAGATTGAGATTTTCTTAAGCAATGGGAGTCTAAGAGCAGACGTAAATTCCATGTATCCTTGCAGATGCACTGTCCCTGTTTCAGGGGCTCGTTCATGGCCAAATACAAATCGTCTGACATCGTGAGCTTCACTAAACTTTTTATAATAATCAACACAAAATTCAGGATTATTTAATGTGAAACACCACCTTCGAACACGACACTTATCAGCACTAAGGTTTGTATTAATTTTAGGCATGATATATATATGTGCTCAATACAATGACAAACTCTATACGAAAATAAACATGAAGCGAAGTGGTATTTTCCGTTAAATTTAATAATTTTATCATGTTTGAACAGGATGTGACCAATTAAAAGTCACATCTGCAACCGGATGTTCCAAGATTGGAAAAATAATGATAATAATTACATACAATATTGATATATATGTGAAGGGTGTCTTATATATATTTGATACTTAGCATAATAATAATATTTAAAAAGCGTTTTCAATATAATTGAATACTTAGTAATAAATGCATGGCAGTTAGCTTGTTCTTAACTAAAAACAATACCCACGGGTGGATGCATTGCAGGTTGGCGTGGATGCATTGAAGCGCTCGCTCCAAATTCACGCTGCGCGTGAGCGGTGCCGTAAGGGGGGGCTTCGCCCCCCCATACGGCAAATGCGTAAAATTAGGTATATATATATATTTATATATATATATTTATATATATTAGGTTTGGTTAGGTTATGTTAGGTAAATACACCCCTCCCCCCCCTCCAGAAAGATTTGGTACAAAGGTTGTGTACAAAGCACGGAGACAGGTAATACTAGCTGTCTATGTTTATACCAAATTATTAATGTAATAATAATAATAATAAAAAGGAAAAACATAGTCATTTCAATGCAGCTTTGTTAAAAATAGATTAGGTTATGTTATGTTCGGTTAGGTTAGGTTAGATTATGTTAAGTTAGGTTAGATTAGGACCCACCCCCCCTCCCATACTTACTCGATTAGATTTCATGAGTGTTTTCTTGTCTTCATTAGATGATTGTAAAAAACAGCGAAGGAAGAACCGAATATCGTAATGAATATAATTACATCTACGACAAACAGTCCCTCTATCATGTTTTTTTTTTTCCTTTATTCAAAAAGCAGTACATAAATATAAAAAGTACAATCAAAAATTAAAATTAGGCTTCCTCTTTTTTAAGATGAAAGTGAACCATAGCAACATCTTGACCAAATAGGTCAATACAATACTTAATATTAATAGCATAAACAGTATCCTGAACACCGGTGACTTCAGCATTATCATAATATGATGCCATTTCAAACTTACCATATGAAACATTTAATGTTTCAGTTGAAAATAATTTTGAATTACTAGCCACAACAGTTTGTGTAGCTTGGTCAGCAAATACACCTATTTTAGGCCTACATCTTAAAATACGTTTAAAATGAGTTAATGGTAAATGAGTCCTAGATGCAGCTTTAGACTTAATAACATCAGTACCGTAGGTTACAAATTGATCAGAATTAAAGCAAGATTTAAAATAAGGGGAACTAGTTTTTTTTGGTTCCAAACCTGAAGTTAAACAAATACCTTCAACAATAATATATCTAACATTAAACCACTTATATAATTGAATAAACTTCTTTTCAGCATCACTTAAAGTGTGCAAACCTAAATCAGCTGTGAACAGGGTCTTTTTAGAAAACACCTTTGTATGTTCACTAGTAAACATAATACTATGCCGAGCTGGCTTCGTGTACTTGCTCAGGTTCCCTCGCCGATTCCGCCGGTATGACATCCTCTTGCTCCTCATCGATGAGCGGTATCTTCTTCCTCTCCACGAAAGAGAATAGCGTTGAAATTGCCGTCGTCGATACATCATTACTGGCTTTCTCTATATTATGAATGTCCCAGCGATCTTCTGATAATTTGTTTTTGTCAGGATAGAAATTTGCAAACACCACCACCGGTCGAGACTTGAATGATACTATACGACCTTCATATTTTCCAGTCGTTATATAACCATTCTTACAACGTTCGAGCGTCTGATAATTAAATTCAGCCGCTGAATTCCTTGTAACATCAAACACTATTCCATTGAATGTTGGTGGCAATAACATGGCGATGTCGCGCGTAGCGGTGACGCCATCACTAAGGCACAAGTAGCTTCCAGAATTTCGTACATCGTGGTCCGGATTGTCAAGTAGGTGTCTAAGGATATCTCTCGACGAAAGTTGATCTTTACCTGTTCCAGATCGTGATTCTCTTTCAAGACGTGTTTTTTCATAGTCCCAAACACCGAAAACTTGGAACCGTCCTTCTTTAACGCAATATCTATAGTTTTGGTAACTAGTCCCTGCTGCAGGTTCCCAATGAGCTGAGATTGAGATTTTCTTAAGCAATGGGAGTCTAAGAGCAGACGTAAATTCCATGTATCCTTGCAGATGCACTGTCCCTGTTTCAGGGGCTCGTTCATGGCCAAATACAAATCGTCTGACATCGTGAGCTTCACTAAACTTTTTATAATAATCAACACAAAATTCAGGATTATTTAATGTGAAACACCACCTTCGAACACGACACTTATCAGCACTAAGGTTTGTATTAATTTTAGGCATGATATATATATGTGCTCAATACAATGACAAACTCTATACGAAAATAAACATGAAGCGAAGTGGTATTTTCCGTTAAATTTAATAATTTTATCATGTTTGAACAGGATGTGACCAATTAAAAGTCACATCCGCAACCGGATGTTCCAAGATTGGAAAAATAATGATAATAATTACAAACAATATTGATATATATATGTGAAGGGTGTTTTACATACATTTGATACTTAGCATAATAATAATATTTAAAAAGCGTTTTCAATATAATTAAATACTTAGTAATAAATGCATGGCAGTTGGCGTGTTCTTAACTAAAAACAATACCCACGGGTGGATGCATTGCAGGTTGGCGTGGATGCATGGCAATGGCCGCTCGCTGAAGCGCTCGCTCCAAATTCACGCTGCGCGTGAGCGGTGCCGTAAGGGGGGGCTTCGCCCCCCCATACGGCAAATGCGTAAAATTAGGTATATATATATATTTATATATATATATATATTATATATATATATTAGGTTTGGTTAGGTTATGTTAGGTAAATACACCCCTCCCCCCCCTCCAGAAAGATTTGGAACAAAGGTTGTGTACAAAGCACGGAGACAGGTAATACTAGCTTTCTCCGTTTGTACCGGAAATGACGTAATAATAATAATAATAATAATAATAATGAAAAACGTCATTTCCGGTGCAGCTTTGTTAAAAATAGATTAGGTTATGTTATGTTCGGTTAGGTTAGGTTAGATTATGTTAAGTTAGGTTACGACTAGTCTACACAACCGCAACCGCGGTTGTCACTGTTCTTCATAACCGCAATTGTGGTTGTCGGATTTTAAAAATACTCTCTTATG